>RDPX01000035.1:131564-167266 GCA_003991215.1 Morbakka virulenta
GTAATAGTAATAGTAATAGCAATAACAATAGCAATAGTAATGGTAATAGTAATAGTAATAGTAATAGCAATAACAATAGCAATAGTAATGGTAATAGTAATAGTAATAGTAATAGTAATGGTAATGGTAATGGTAATAGTAATGGAAATAGTAGTAGTAATAGTAATAGTAGTAGTAGTAATAGTAATAGTAATAGTAATAGTAATAGTAATAGCAATAGTAATAGTAATAGTAGTTGTTGTTGTTGTAGTAGTAGTAGAAGTAGTAGTAGTAGAAGTAGTAGTAGTAGTAATAGTAATTGTAGTAGTAACAGTAATAGTAATAGTAGTTGTAGTAGTTGCAGTAGTAGTATTTGTTGTAGTAGTAGTAGTAGTAGTTGTTGTTGTAGTTGTAATACTAGTAGTAGTTGTAGTAGTTGCAGTAGTAGTAGTAGTAGTAGTAGTAGTAGTAGTAGTAGTAGTAGTAGTAGTAGCTCTGGCGTTGGATGCTTCCTATTACGAGATACAAAATAGTAAACGCTATCAAAAGGTTGGAAATATTAGAGCAACTGGGTTAGATTTCATTAATGGTGAACTGGTAAAAATGGATGGTGAGGTATTTTTGTTAAACTTGAGAAGTTCTTCAGCCACAAATGTTGAGAATTGACAGTCCCAGCAAAGTGCAACAGAGGAGAGATTGTCAAAATTTTCAAGAAAGATCTTGCTGATTGCAATAACGTTTTCTGTATCACAGAAAAAGTCTTTGGCAGGACTTGACATTACTAAAACTTCTATTAAATACAGGAGATTGAAGACTCAGGGCGGAAGAAACAGGATTAAGGAAAGGACGATCGTGTATAGAGCAGATGCATTTATTAAAAAATATAGAACAGAGCATATAATTCCAGAAAAATCTTGCTATAAATTTTATTAATTTTTGAAAAGCGTTGATAGCGTTTATAAGCAATCCCTTTGCAAGATAATGGAACACTACATTAATACCGAAAAAAATCGTCACATTGGTGAAATCCATTTACAGTAACTGAACTTGTGGAGTCAGAACTGCATCTTTTATTACAGAAGTATTGGCACTTGTATCCGGAGTAAGACACTTCAATTTCTGTATTCGTTCCTGTTCATTCTGTTCAATGACGTTGTCACGGGAAATGCAATATCAAATGTTAACTTGGGAATTTCATGGAAAACAATACAAATATTGCCTGGATTTCGTGGACGATATCACATTGATACCCAAAGACTAACAAATAAAAATGCCAAGAAATGACCACGAGATTGAAAAGTTAGGGTGCAAAAATAGGGCTAAAATCGAAAGACTAAGGTAATCTGCGTCACTGATGATCCTGCTACACCAATCTTACTAAATGAAATTTTACTGGAGTCTGGTAAGGACTGATTAACTGGGAAGTCTTATCACGAAGGTTGAGGAAAGCGAATCAGATTATTCAGTGGGTTAATCAAAGCAAGCATAACCTTTACCTATTTTTGTATCTCTGCTCGTCCAAGCAAAAACCCACTGATATTAAGTTACAGTTCTCTATGACAATAGTGCTATCTAGGTCATTTTACGCAAGCAACCACTAAAGGAGTACACCGGAGATAAAAAAGAAGCTCAATGTATTTCATCAGCGAAACGTAATACTGATTCTTCGCATTTCTTGGAGAGACAAGATAACGAATGTAGAGGTCTAGGCGCACATTTCGTGCTGATGTAATCCGCAGAGCAGATTAACTTCACTTCTGCGTGGGTTTGTTTATGATTTAAGATGATTAACGAGCCGTTATACTTATCGTGCTTCTAGGTGCGACTATAAACATTTTTAATAGTCAGACCAGAATTTTAGAATCACTCAGGACATCAAACTTTTCCCGGATACTCTTTACCCTCTGCAATGCATGAGGTTGGTTATATTTAGCTATTCCCTGTGATCTTAGAGAGCTTTTACTGTTGTTTTAAGTTTTTATTGCATATTTTGAGATTTTTGAGAGCATTTTTTATGTGCATATTTTGGATTTTTTAGTGCATAAATATCCGGGCTTTACAAATAACTTGACTTGGAAACATCCTCTTTACTTGATTTTCTCACGTTTCACGAAAATGCCGATAGTGCTTCTTGCGTAAACTATAACTACTGGGTATCAGATATTGAGACTAAATGAGCTATCAATTCAATAAACACTTGGTCCACCACGACTGAAAACGGCTGATTGCTCCCATGATCTTACTGATTTCTCTTGTTGCAGCTTGAGAGCTGGAATTATTTATGTCCAAACTTTTCCGTTTGAAAACATCCTAAAGTGTGCCCTGTACTTTTATCCTTTTGAGTTTTTTCTCGTTGGGTGTGAAATGGGGGCAGTGCTGTAATTTTTGGGACCTCTGTTTTTTTTGTCTTCTTTTTACTCTTCTGGAGCAATTATTGCATTTCACAAATTTATCATTAGATTTATCAATGTGGAAAAACTCCCACACAACAGATTTTTGTGCTGAGCTGATTGCCATCGTAGATACTGTCATGTAAAAATAAAAAAATTAAAAACTGAATATCTGTTTAAACGAATGATTGCGAGAATTTCCAAAAGTACAAATTGAATCAAAATTAAATGGAACCACACAATAAATACAATAAATCTCAAGGTGCGTACCTGAGGAAAAATGCCTAAGGAAATCTCTAATGATACAAATAGCAGAGTTTAAGAATTTTTTACCATTCTAAATACATTTTTTGGACATTCTAAGTAATTTTACGTAAGGCACATTAAGTGGCCTCTTTTCAAGAACCAAATCAAGAAACGTTTACTCAACCCAATAAAATTGCAATGAACCTAAGGTATTTAGTGTAAAAAAAGCCGGAAAAATGTGGGCAGATTTTCCAGATATTAGCTGGAAACGTAAAATTCTGGACCTGTACACTCCTAATCACGCAATGTTTTTGAGGTTACAAGGTGATAAAAGAAAGAGAGGAAGGCAGGCTCGAACATGATAAGCCATCTTTAAGGTTGACCGTGAAAACGTAAACTGCAAACCGAAGATCTACAAGCTCCAGCCGAAGATTGATCTCGTTGGCGACTACTTGCTGCCTGATGTCCTGCAGGAGGACCTATGCTCGAAGGTAAGGTGTTTTTACCTTTGTGTGCACGGACTATTTTTAATTTTTTTAGAACTTGTTCCGAACATTAGTTAGTGTTATGATAAAATGTCTGTGTCATATTCAACACAGTTTGGTTGGAAGTTTCATCAAAATCATAACCTATAAGCAAATTGAATTCGTCATCATCTTCAAAAGATGAAAGGGAAACAAATGGTTCTTGTCTGATTCCTGCCAAAACCGTTGTGTTTCGTGACTAACTGCAATTGTTCTTCCTTTAGTAAAGACACGTTATTATAAACTACTTAAAAAGGTCTAATTCTCAGTGTTTATACATTACAAAAAGGGACAAATACTCAGTGTGGTATAGTGAATAAATGCTGAATAATACTGTCTATGTGCCCACCTGTCAGATATCCCGCAGTGTTAGTTAATAACCGCTTTTTACAGTCTTTGCCGTTTTGTAAGCAACGCAGCACCGTAACTATAGTGTATTCAGCAATTGGATGCATTAATTAATGATCAAGTAAAATTGAACGAGTTAGAAATGACTTACTAATAATTTAGTGCGTGAGCTCTAAATGTTAGTTACTATAGTAATACCTCTATTCTAGTTTTTTCTTTTAGAATATTCTTTTAAGCAGTTCCAGTATTTAATTGCAAAAATGACCCAGAAGTAAAAGCAAAGAAACTAATAAAGTAATTCATAGAAAATATTAATTGTGAATTTTGTTTAATCCACTACGGAGCCTCTGTCTTGTAAATAGCATCATTCTCTGATCTTTTTGTTCGCAAGATGACTTTTGTCTTCTGTTGTGAAAATTTTGTGGGAGGGTAATGCATTTTCAATATTTTGCTACCTAATGATGCTCATGACCGATTTTAATAGTACTTATATTTTTTTATTGTGGAAGCTAAATTTAGCGTACACTTACCTAAAATACCGTTAGGCTCAACCAACATTAAACTCACTTTATGGGCATAGACATAAAGTCAATAACATATTTTTTTACATCACATTGGCTACTTTGTTGAAAAAATAAGTTAAAAGACTATTTAGGTCATCAATTCGTCCAAAATTCATTTTTAGTTTTTTGTTATNGATGACTTTTGTCTTCTGTTGTGAAAATTTTGTGGGAGGGTAATGCATTTTCAATATTTTGCTACCTAATGATGCTCATGACCGATTTTAATAGTACTTATATTTTTTTATTGTGGAAGCTAAATTTAGCGTACACTTACCTAAAATACCGTTAGGCTCAACCAACATTAAACTCACTTTATGGGCATAGACATAAAATCAATAACAGATTTTTTTACATCACATTGGCTACTTTGTTGAAAAAATAAGTTAAAAGACTATTTAGGTCATCAATTTTAAGGGGCTTAAAGGACTACTACTCCAAAATTCATTTTTAGTTTTTTGTTATCATAACCGTCTGAAAAAATTTATTCTTCTTCTGTAAAGCTCCTTAGAAATTTTGTTATTCAAAATAGAATGAACGCCCATGTTTCCGCTGTGGGAACAAGTACAGAAGTTCATAGTTTTTCTTTTGACTTTTGTCTTTAATCAGTCCCAAAGTATTATCATCTCTACCTAAGTATAAACTAATATATTTCATCAATTTACTGCAATTGTTTTTCTACAAGAAGTCAACAAATACTTCGTTAAACTCTTTTTAAACGTTTAACGATTAATCTTTAGGCAAATAAGAACAATTAAATCTTTTGCATTCAAAAGTAACTTGTAGTTAGCACTGGTAACCAATTAGTTTTTGTCGTTGGGTTGATGTTTGTCTCATATCTTAATGTTAGAAATTTTCCCTCACAGAGAACATGGGCCCCACTGGGTACCTACACCCCAATCTCGAGATCATCATTAAATAATGTTGGTCACTGCAGAATTACTAATTATGTAACACGTATGCAACTTGCCTCCTCAATAGAAGTATGTTCATTCAAGGTTAATTGTAGTCATTTTTAAAGGCTTTTTGATAAGTAAATAGCCCTGATTGCTCAAACATAGGAGTGGCTATACAAGTGGCTTTGTAAAGGTTTCAATCATTTCTTGTGCAGAAACAGAAGTGACCACGCTAATATGACATAACTGCTAAAAGGAAGGTAAAAGGGCTCCCCCAATTTACTGTTAATTGTCTCCATGACCTGTGAACGGGATGTATTAACTCATTTACAATGAAGTGCTATTTATGCAGTGGAAAATACAAACAGGATCTATCACTACTCAATTTTTCGAAAATCCACCCGCCAATCAAGACTTGAAAACAGCTCTCCACAAATCAAAGGGACAAATCAGTCAATGATCCATTGATTTTATATCATGGTGCTCAAGCAAAGGCTTAAAAACAAATAATTCAGCTTGGTTACAAAATTTGGATGCTAGCTGAAGTTTATGGGCACGTAGTACAGTTTGAGCCCTACCAAGGACCAAAATGTGGCACATAGCAAGTGGAACAACAAGGAAGGGAATCGGTGAGCATATTGTATGGAAACAGATGGAATGTTTACCACCACCTACGAGCTACCATGTTTATATGGACAATTACTTCAATTCTTTCCGACCACTAAAACAACTTGGGAAGTCACAACATTCAAGTACTGGTGTAAGTAACAAAAGTAAGCTCACCAAATGCAAATTTATTGCGTAAACGAAAGAAACCTACACCTAGAAAAAAAAGTCTGTGTAGCTTATGTCAAGCATCATAAGTTTCTTTTACGGATCGTACCTACTAAATCCACTTGGCCAACAAAGATCCTCAATATTTGCTTTTTTATTGGTTTTAACGTCTTTTTCCCTCGGCAATTGAGACTCAGACGGTACCCTTCAGAGGGACTTTGTTTTGGCAGTGAGGAATTTCTTGGCCGGATACCCTTGACATTAACCAATAGCTTTTTCTTTCGTAAAGTTTCAAATTCTTCTTCGGGAATCGAACTGAAACCCCTTGGTTACTGTGCAAATGCACCAACCATTAAGCCACAGCTTCAACAAACATCCTCAAGAGCTCAGTAATATCTGATATAATAACCTAAGTTTTACTTTTCTATACGTTTTCTAGGTATTAGTTTCCTTGTGGTTGAAATTCTTGCATTGTGGCTAAATACGAAAAGTATTTCAGATTACATTTCGAAATTCAGCAAAGCATCTATTTTATTGGTTTACTGAAATTCGTGTACATAATTCTATAGCCAGCTGCGACTTAATATGACATCAAATTCTTCAGGCGCTTGAACTTTCAGACCTGGAAGTTAACATTATGTTTGCCGTAATAATTTGAAGCTGACAGACCTTTGGTACCACTGGAATTGAAATAAATATAAGATGAATTTAAAGTATTCCCCAAACTTTAGTGATGAAAATTGATGAAATCAGTGACGCATACTTCACAATTTTGTTTGTTTGTTTTGCAAAATTTAAAATTTAAACAATAGGATCATGGCTTATTCTGTCGGTTCGACAAAACGTTATGTCTTTTAATAATATCATCACTGATTATAAAATTTTTGTAGAGCAAAAATATCTGCATGGATCTATTTTACCGATCATCATGATTACCTGGATTCATGTTTCCTATAATAATTTCATGAGAACAAGCAGAAGCCCTCGATGTGAAATTGCCTAGTTTTTTACCACTGTACCAAACAGAGCTTGCATTAGTTCTTCCGGTTACATTCCAATGCACAGACAAACATTTCCATTCGGTAACCTCGTTTGTGTAAGCATATGCTGAAAAAGTACCTATAAAGTCTGGTCCATTATATTTATTACCCTCCACTACATAATCGTTAACTGTACCAGAAATCAACAAAACCCCTATTTGATGTGAACACAACGACGTTATGCCAACTACCATTATCATTACCCAACAGTCTATTTCTAAAAGACTGGATCCACTAAAGTCAAGTAATCTATACACTATAAACATATTCACAATTTCGCTTATGTTAGCTGAAGGGTTCAAGTCGTTATCAGTTATTAAACGTTCTGCGCCATTACTTCACATATAGTGATATTCAACATTTTTACTAGGAGATATAAATGTTTGTAATCTTTCATTTGACTGATTAGCGTTAAGCCCAAACAGTGATCATATATAGTTGGGATCCCACTACTATTTTCCATGTTGATTAGATAATGACACTCTACTTGGTTTGATATAGATTCATTTACAGAAGTCAGACCAAACGTCTTAGTAATATTTTTGAAACATTAGTGTTCAGATGATTTTTATATTGAGATACCATCAACATTTGTAATTTTAACTTCTTGCATCCTACGGAACTTGTTAAGAGGTATTTTTTACATATATGCACAATTTTCTATTTTAAATCTATTGACGGTCTTAACAACAGATTTTGACGAAAAAGTCTCTCACGTCTGGCAGTTTTGTCATTTTATATAGTTCTCATTTTCTTTAAATCATTTTCACGTAATTCACTTTTTATTTATATAACATCTTTGTAGAAAATTTTTTTCAAGTGATTATTTGTATACAGCTGAAGATTGTGAAGACATGAAACTCTGAGTACTGTAAAGTTAGAGTTTTTCTTATTCGTACATCTGATTATATATTAAAATCTCTGCTAAAGAATTAGAAGGCAAATCTCTCTGTCTAAATGAAAAATTTAATTTTTTATACTTACAATAGGAATGAAAACAGGAGTAGAGATCTAGACGAAGAATTAGATAAGCAACAGGTACAGACTATTTTTCCTTATATATTACTAGTTTGAACCATGACTCTTTATATTAATATTCTACTGTTTTCCTGAAGGATCAAAAATAAAAGAGGAGTTAGATTTACATAATATTTAACTTTGAAGAGTATATGTTAGTGATCACAATCGAAATTGACTTGCAAGGTATGTCCACAAAGAACTCAATATTGAATCACTTTGTATGTCTGCAAAAGATAGACGAAAGAATTTTGCCAAAACTGGGAGTTTAATAATATTCAGAATAAAGATGAGAGAAATATTGCCTGAAGCAGAAACTGCTAAGAATGAATAATGAGGCAAGTAAACAAGAAAAAAGTAATGACTACACTATCTTGTAGCTCTTATGGAACAAATATGCATCACCCTTTCACTGTAAAACTAGAGTCGAGTGGTTTACAATAACTGGAGTTGATGGCAAAAAATAATTAACTCCTTGTTACACTTATATTAAAAAGTGAATGCAAATGGAGGCAAGGAAGTAATTTCACTGTAAACTCTAAAATCCAAGCCTTTTTTATTAATTACAATTCCATTGATTAATAAAACTAAACAGTTATAAATCATAATTAATTAGTTATAATTCTGACCTTTTCCTCTTTCTTCTTGGATATTATCTTGATAGTTTGACAATATCCAAGTGGTACATTTTCCAAAAATCTACAAAAAAAGTCTTTTTTAAATACTAACATTATCATTTACCTATTAACACTAAAAATGTTTTGAAAGTTGTTATTGCTCATGTAAGCAAAGGGAGAAACGGAGTTCAGGAAAATGAATGAAATTGATCCAATCCAAAGTAAGAGCTAGATTTTGTGGTAAAGCCAGTGGTGAACTTGTGGTGAAGGATAAAAGTTGCCTATTTAGAGCCACAGCTGTTATAAAATAAACATTAAGGTTATAAGACTAGCAAGAGGATAGCTTCAATTGGCTGTCAAATTGCTTTGCACTAAATGTTTGCGATACATGTGATAGACACCAGGAATGTCAAATGTTTTTGAGATGAAAGTTTGTAAAAACGTGCTTGTTGTAAGTGTTAAAAATGCTAGAGATAATAAACAAATAATGACTACCATATCTAATGCCATTTTAATAGCTTTCAATAACAACATTTAATAAATGGATATCATACTGATAAAAATTACATTATTTTTGAAATATATTTACTTGAGTGTGTAACAGCTACAGTACAATAAGCTAAAGAACCTTTTCAATTTGATTGAAACTCCTTTATTAGTCAGTCTTCATTAATCACTTCCTATATGAAGCAAGAAAACAGATAAGGTTTAACACCTACCTCAAAATTTGATTGACACTTATAATTTGTGTACAAAATCTATGAGATATAATATGTTTCTATACAATAACTGATTTCAACTGATTTCCACCATATTTACCCAGTCTAAATTAAACAAATTCTGAATGGCCAATCAAGAGAATTACACCTGTTTTCCTCTATATCACTATCGTATCCTCTATTTCACTATCGTAAATTTTCTATTCAGCATATTTTGGCGTCATTTGAATAACACAACTGGTTTTTCATTGTCTGTCAAGATAAGGCAATGTAATTGCTGCCTATTGTTACTCTTTAAATTATTTAAGCCATGTTCCTCTTTGCGTTTTATATTTACAGAGACGCTAACTGAAAACGAAGTGGCTCAAAGTAGGTGTGCTTGAAATAGAAACCAATGTACTACAATGTTACTTGAATATAATGTGGTATGAGCATTACAGTTAAAGTCTGTAGCGGTTAGGCAGAGCACTGATTAACTGTATACAAGCTCAACAAAAATCGAGGTAAAGGAGTTCCTTTGCTTACTGGAGATTAAAAAATATATCATGAATTTGAAGAGAAACATCAATTTGTTACTTATCTTTGGCTTTTTCTTTTCTCCATTGGTTCTTTCTTTCCATTACGTTCTTCTTGGTCGACATTCGAAACATCAAATGGGAAACGAAACTCAAGTTATTTGCGAAGATGATCGTGATACGAATACTACTTCTATATCCATAGAGACCAGGCATACTGTATTGTCAGCTTTAATTTCAAACAGGACTAAATCAAATTGTCTCTACAAAAATATTAATAAGACTATTGTTCTGCTATCATCATTAACGGGGAAGGAAACTGAATTTGCTGCCAAAGTTCTTACACGAGGGGAGTATATGATTATTAATTTAGAGATACCTTGTCAGTTGGTAAGTACTATTAATAATACTTATTTGGTATACCGTGGTAACATTTGGTCATTAATTTATATTATCTAGTTTCACTCTAAGCAAGACTGTAAACCTTTTCAATGTAAAGATGTTACCTTTCTTATTTGATGTTTTCTGTGTACTTATAAAAATCTGTTTATTTAGTTTTTTCCCTCTCCTAAATCTCTGAAAATTGGTACATGTACGTAGGATATCACTTATAAAGGAGAAATGACTTGAGGACAGTATTTCTAGGGACGTGGCTACTGATTGTGTTACTCGGCTTCTACTGCTTATACAACAGTATTTGATATTATGTGATGTTGTCACCATAGTGATGCTATGGCACTATATATATATGACGTCTGTAGTTATAATTACCACTCTATTTTCTTTTGGACTATTTGATTTATTGTAAAACTTGTGCCATGCTAATTTTTGACTATAGCGTATACCAGTGAAAAAGATTGCTTTCAAATCTTTATTTCTAATTCTTCCGTGGTATTTTTCAAAACAAATATGCTTTTCCACAACAAAGATGATCATATACATTTTTTAAGCTCCACCTTATCATGGTTTTTTAAACTATATTGCAAACTAAAATTCTTTGAAATACTAAACTAATAGGAAACATAATGCGGTCATAATGTATTCTTAAACCTGACTACAATGCGAGGAATGCACCCAGATCCATAAATTTAAATATCTTAAAGTTTGTTAAACAAACTACTTGCTATAGCACGAAGAAAGTTATTAATCCTAACCTTCACCTGGTAAACCTGTTAAGGTAATTAGAAATATAAATACTCGATTCGAATTCTTGCATTTCAAGAAAATAGTTTCAGCTTACAGAAAAAAATAGATTGCTTTTTAACTGTAAAAAAGACGACTTGTTCGCTTTTTTTCTATAATATAGTAAAAATATAGCGGAGCATTTTCTATCCTAATTGATAAAATACGTCATACTATATAAAGAACAAGAAAAAAATATATTTTATTTTCACATCATCCCATGTAAATACTTTCTACATCCCTAAGGAAGGAAAAGATACCAATCGTAGGTTAGGTTATAAAACTTACACTTGACGATCTTACACATTTTATGTAATATGAGCAAAAATAATTATGTAAAACTTAAGAAGTTTCTTTCCAGATTGTTCAAGTTTTGAATTTTTTCTTCGAATCAAGCGATTTACTTTGGTCTTTTTTCGGAATTTCATTGCATGTGACTTCATTTCTGCTTACTACCTTGTCTGAACTATACAATTAGCTTGATATTTTTTAGTATTTTATTAGAGAAAAAAAAAGCCATTGGTTGGCGTCAGGAAGGGCATCAGGCCAAGAAATTCCTCACTGCCAAATCAAAGTCCCTCTGAAGGGCACCGTCTGAGCCCCAATTGCTGGGGGAAAATGACGTTAAAACTAAAAAAAAAAAAAGAAAAAAAATCGGAGATGAATATTGCGGATATTATGGACTGTAATGTGAACCAATAAGTCCATTTTGGAGCATGCCCCTGCAAACCTCTATACTCCGACAGAAATTCTAATTTTTGGACACATGAAGAAAGATGACGACAGAAGGGGAAAGGAAATAATGTTTAGACTCTGTGAAGGCAAACGTCTGTTATGGATGGTTGGATAAGAGAACAATATCGACAGGCAAAGCTCTGTATGAGTTAAAGGAAGTTATCAGAGATCGGAGAGTTTTTAGAACTGTTGTCGTGGGTGTCACTAGACGTCGAACCCGACTTGACGGCACAAAGTAACAAGGTAACTAGTCATAAAATGCTAGCATAGTAAGAAATCGTCTCTATTTACTTAGGTGCTTTCAGTTTTTCTTTTTAAGTAAAGAGAGTAGATTTTCGAATACAAATGTCAGGACATAATCGAGAGCTAAATTTTAAATCTACGATTTACGTAGACTTTCTAAATTTTGGTCTTTACAAGCTATTAATTTTTTATCTTGTTCTGTAGAAACAGAAGACATTCGAAATAAAAAAAATTGATATTTTTAAAATGTTCTTTGGTTTGTGTGAGCATTTATAAGAGAATAAAGCATTATCTTTGAAAGCATTTGTACACAAACTTTGCCTGACAGGCTTATACATCAAGGATATTTAATGTTTTCCTCCCTCTTATATATCTTTAAAGCAGCCCCTGAGGGTATTATTACAAGGTCATTTTTTTAGCTTAGCATGCTCGATCAATTTGGCACTTTTCCCACCCTTTTCTTTTTTATTGTAACTATAAACTAAAAACGGATAAAATTAAGAATATTAAAGAGAAATTCAAGTAAAGCTATGATATGATATTTAAAAATTATACTACCTTTATCTTATCCTATCGTGCCAATGCCTAAATCTATTTCCGGGCAGCAATATTTGCATTCTTGAAAGTTCAGTTGAACAACTGAGAGTCTAACCGACATCCTTCTTAAAGAGATATTTCTTTGTTTTGTTTAACGCATCACAAAGGCATTTAGGATTGATCCACAGCTTGGTTATCACTTATATTTTTCACTTCCCTACAATTGCAAATTCTCTATCTATATTATTTTCAATTTCCTCCCTCTTCATGTTTGTTTTGATCTGTTGGTCTCACTTTTAAAGGAAAGTCATCGTTTTTAATAGAAATCTCACCTCTCTATGTGTAATTTGGATTGGATTTCCAAAGATTGTGACTTAAGGAGAAACAAGCGCACGTAAGTAAAAGATATGGCTGCAAAATGGACAATAGCTCATGGCTAGGTTGGTAAAGCCATGATATCCATATACATACGTTTAAAGCCATTTCGGTGCTTTTATATCTTTTACTTTTCTACAATTCTGTAAAAGAAGGCATATTAAGGTGTTGCTAACAGACGTTCATTGTGTTTGTCAGTTATTAAGGTTATGACTGTTAGGGAAATCTCCGTAATTTTGAAATTTTCTCGCTTTCTTGTTTCATATGTACTAAACACCTAAATGTTTTTGCCTATATTTTGATTATCTTCGTTTCCTCCTAGAAGATAGGTGTCAGCACAGGCTTTGCAGAAAATTGTAATGTTGCACCTTTGGAAATGGCAGACAAGACAGTTGGTCTATTGAAGCAGCTGAATATCAAAGAAATTGCTATGTACGGTGATAAGAGCCCTTGTTCAATGTTGCTTTTGCAAAATTTTGTAAATAGAATATCTGTTCAACAGATCCAAATATCCATTCATCTCGTCGACCAACCGTTTCTGATAAAACAAATTGATGAACAGCTACAAAACGTTATCTCACAAGGAATGAAAGACATTTTCATTTTTCGTTTCCTCAATTATACACTGCTTTTCGAAAGAGCTTATGTTTTGGGTATGTTTATTGACCTCTACAGATGGATTTGTATTGAGTGTGCAATGACGACACATGGTTACGCGCAACCTTTGAATATGTTCAATTTAGACCGTGTTAAAAAGCCTTTGCACTCGCTTTTATTAGGTAAAGAATTTGTTTCTACAAAACTTGGCGAAGTACTAAGAGGTAAGAACTTTAAAAGTTTACTTCCATTCAGAGATTTTCCTAAACTCATTAAAACATTATCAAACCATTCTTGCCCAGTTTACGACAATCAACTTGACGTATATCATAGAAAACACTCAAAATTAAATTGGCATCGAGTGTTTGCAATAACAGATGATGGAACGATTAAGCTACATTATTTGGAAGACGTAGGAAATAATATTTTATTTACTGCTCAAAAGCCAAAGATTATTGTAGTATCAATAGACGATATGCCATTTACCGGACATTTTAAGCATCTTAAATCTAAGACAGAAGAAATATGTAGTTCTGGCATGGTATGTAATGTTTCTGAAAAAACATCTAATGGTAGAGAGTGGAAAAGGCGTTGTTGTAGTGGATTTTGTATCGATTTACTATCTTTTATCAAGAAAGAACTGGAGGTTGAGACAGATCTGTATCTTGTTGAAGATGGTTACTATGGTGGAATTTTTAATGGAACATGGAATGGTATGATAGGTGATATTCAGCGTGGCAAAGCTGAGATGGCTCTAGCTGGTTTAACGATATCAAAAGACCGTAACGAAGTCGTTGATTTTACAGAACCCTTTTTAAGCGTTAAGGTGGGAATTTTGACATCGATTGTCATCACCAAGCTTAACTATATCAACTTTGCCTTTCTAGATCCTATTTCAATGGAACTTCTGATAGCCATAATGGGAACAAGCTTAATAATCGTATTAGCCATTTATCTTACAGAAAATAATTTGTTGTATGAAAAATGTGACCCAAGAGGTAAACGCTACAATCTAAAAGAGTCCTTTAGTTATACAAGTGGTATTGTTTTTCAAAGAGATGTTGGTGGTAAAAATCCAATAAATCCTGGTGCACGTGTTCTAGCAGTGTTTTCTGCATTTGGATTGACAATTATTATGACAAGCTACACAGCTATACTGACAGCATCAAATATTTCTGTTAGCAATGGTAACTTAGTAAATGGAATAAAGGATTCCAAGGTAAGATTAGATTAGTTTTAACCAAAGTATTTGCATTCATCAACATGCTTTATTTGTGATTGTGCTGATCATTTATAACACTGGTCTACAGAAAAAATATTTTTCTCTCTGATGACATCCACTCAAGATGATTTTAGACCATTTTTATGAGCTGATTCTAAAAATGACATCCATTTTTGCCCATCATGTCCCATTTTTTTTTAATTTTGGGAAAATCATTTTTTGTCAAAATCGCCCTTTTTAAGGCAGTTGAACAGGATATAATACACAAAGCTGACATTTGTTACTTTAAATGTTTTATATAGATATTCTAAACTTCACAGGAGTTTTTTTGGGGTGGTGAAATTTATAAAGTAAAGGGTCATAGGTGCTTAAAAGTCTTTAATTTTAAATTCTGGCAACTGAAGCGTGGTAAACAAGCCCGTTTTAGTAAATTTTCAAAATTTTGGGTTTGAATATCCCAAGTACGCTACTTAGAATAGGAACACTTCCATTTTGATACTTTAAAAACTACATGAGGCAAATAAGGATGAATATGTGCGTGAAAAATGTTTTTCATAAATACTTCAGTCTTACAACTTCACAATTGGTATAGTGACTATCGTTCCAAGGAATTTACTACGAAATGACAAAGAATTGATGAACACAATTTGTGAACTTAAACACAAAAAACTACAACAATTCTATAGTAGTTAGTTTAATGTAGGCTCTACTCCGTCAAAGAACTGGAATGCTTTAGAAGGAATTTCCTTTTCTTTGATTGGCGTGAATGGTTAAGTTCTGGATTGCTGCGTTTAATGCTCCAGCAATAGTCAGCCATCATCCGAACATCCCATCTGCCCTGGTACCTGGTCTCCATTTCCTTGATATCTTGGTGGAAACGCTCACCTTGCTCGTCACTTACATCGCCACAGTTGGAAGGGAACTGATCAAGATGGTTGTGCAAGAAGTGCACTTTGATGCTCATATTTGCCCCAAGACGCTGATACGCATCCAGCATGCTCTTCACTATTTCTCTGAAGTTGTCTGCCCTCTTGTTGCCAAGAAAGTTTTGTACAACTCCAACAAATCCTTGCCATGCAGCAGCTTCAAGAGAATTCATGGAATTCATGAAGTTTGGGTCTCTTATCAACTTTCGTATGTCTGGTCCATCGAAGATCCCCCCCTTGAGCTTCTCAATACTCAGTCCGGGAAATGATTTGCATATGTATTGAAAACATTTCCCATCCTTATCTAAGGCTTTAACAAACTGCTTAATGAGTCCCAGTTTAATATGCAGAGGGGGTAAAATTATCCTATCTCCATCCACAAGGGGTACATTTATGATATTCTTATCACCAACCTTCATTGTTTTTCGAGGAGTCCAATCAGTCTTCACCCAATGGTTTGCTTTATCCCGACTGTCCCACAAACATATGAAGCATGGATGCTTGGTATAGCCAGATTGCTGCCCAAGAAGAAAATTGACCATTTTTAGATCAACACAAATTTTCCAGTTATGCTCACTGTACTTTATGCACCCAAGGACCTGTTTAATTGAGTCATACTCCTCCTTTAGCTTTGTTGAATGGCCAATGGGAATTGATGCATACTCATTAGTATTATGTAAAAGCACACATTTCAAGCTTCTCTTAGAGCTGTCAATGAACAGGCGCCATGAGTCAGAATTATAAAAATCGATGCCAAGCTTCAACAACAAAGGTTCCACATTACTGCAAATAACAATTTCCTCAAATCCTTGGAAGTAAGGAAGAAACTCAGCGTGCCTATTCCGGTAGAATGTTACTTTAGTCTGCTTTTGAAGGAAATTTCTTTCCTTCAGGCGCGACGCTAGCAGCTCAGCAGATTCCTTCGAAAGATTCAAATCACGGATTAGATCACTGAGATCATCTTGGTTTTATAGGTTGGGTTCATCTGAATAACTAGCATAGTCAACATCACTTAAATCATGGTCAGAATCGCTTTCTGTTAATTCCTCCAGTACAGGATCACATGCTAAAGCCCCAACTGAAACAGGTACATCAAGAATCTTTTTGAAAACAGCTACTGGGTGCTCATCAGAATGAGGACTTGGTGCTATGGCTGAAAGGATTGATGGGTAGGATATGTTTTTACAGTTCTTTTTGTTAAAACCAGCTAAGTTTATCATGCAGAAGTAGCAATCGTCAAAATGATTGTTTGGTTCACGCCAGATCATCGGTATTGCAAATTTAAGCGCCGTTTGCTTGCCTATGGTCCAGAGTCCTAGGCCTTCTTTGCACGACTTGCAGACAATGTGGGGTACCCATGGCTTGTCCTGGTCACCAAGTTTGATTTTGAAATATGTGTAATAGGCTCTCCCGTATAAGACATCAATACCTATTCTGTTATTTTTGAAGGTGAACTTAACACAG
Source organism: Morbakka virulenta (assembly GCA_003991215.1). NCBI lineage: Eukaryota > Metazoa > Cnidaria > Cubozoa > Carybdeida > Carukiidae > Morbakka > Morbakka virulenta. Next base: position 148,471 of record RDPX01000035.1, read on the forward strand.
GTGTAGCAGAAGGAGTCACTGTCATTTTTGCACTTTCTTGACATCTTTATTCAATTGACATCTTCTTCTATGATAAAAATATAAGGTTAAGTATAAAAATCAAATCAAGGTAAGGTGCATGCATCAAACACCCAAAAAGATAAGTTTTAAAACCAAAAAACTCAATTGTGACAGGCAAACTATCCGGATGAGTGGTGTTAAGTCAAATTAGAAAAAAACGTCAATTTAGTGAAAAATGAGCAAATTCGAATAAATATAGCTATTTTGGTGAAATCTATGCAGAAAAAACGTGATGTGATGGGGGAAAATGGATGCTATTTTTGAAATCAGCACCCGAAAATTACCCAAGTTAGATATGTCTTGAGCCTATCAGAAGTTTTTGTTGACCAGTGTCATTTGTAGGCCGTGTATACATTTGCTAGTAAAGTTACAACAAAGCTTGGTGGAAGAAAATTAAAAGCTCGTGCTTTGAATATTCTTGAATAACCTTGAATATTTTTTGAGCTTTTTATTTGGATTGCAAGTATGATTTTTTAAATGTTGATCATATCGCGTGCCATCCACTGGTACCCGGTGTGAGGAATGTTAGGACTGTTTTTGTATTTTTACAAAGAGTATACCTTAGCCAATAATTTATACAAAATGACCTGACAATTGTCTTTTTTGACGAAAACGCAAATCTGGGATTGAGCCATCTTTCAAAGTTAAAAGCTCTTCCAAAAAAGAGCATTTTTACTGGAACCAAAATGTTTCTCTTTGATAAATTTGATAAAATCTTGACCGACACAGATAAGTAACAATTCTATTTATAGCAACAATGGGATAAGAAAAATAAGTAATTTTAAAAAACATCTAATACAAATAAACTCCATGCTTTTTCATAATGTGATTTTTCTTATTCTCAGCTGACCCAACCATCGTCGGACTTTAAATATACCTTTATGAAAAGTACTAGTACAGAAGCATTTTTCAAGTCCTCATCAGATCAAGACTTTAAAAAGATGTTTCCATTTATGATGAAATATGCAGTCTCTACCACTGATGAAGGTATTAAAAAGGTCAAGAATGGGTAAGATATAATTGCCTATTTTTTCTCCACTTTCGCTAATTTTTTATTTTCGTTCCATTTCAGAATATACTTAATTCAGAATATATTTAATAAAGATATACTTCCAAAGTATTGTTTTATTTTGTCACTTGTGTTTTATGATTCTATCAGTGGTTGGTAAAAGTTAAATTTATGATCCACATTTTTGATACACCAGAAAACTTGTCCACACTGAAGTGTAGAAAACGTCTGAGAGAGCAACCACATCAATTTGTATATCTATTTTGAACATTTTGTAAAAAATAAAATTGTACCGTCCCACCTACTTTAACTGGATTAATAGTTTGATTTGCAATCAATTGAAAATACTTAATGACATGTTTAAGTTTCTTTAATAAAAATATCAGTAAAAAGCAACCTTTTTGCATTGTTTTGGCGCTCCTTGTTTTTCCCTTTGACCCAAGGGACGCTTTGATTCGCCAATGTAGGAGGCAGGACAGTACTTACATTGTATTCTGTACACAACGTTGTCCTCTCTTCAAGTGGGACTGGTTCTTTTGGTTTGGACCGAATCTTCTTTAGGGTGGATGTAGTGAAGAGGGAGCATTGAATGTTGTATTGTCAGAGAGTTCGTCTAAGGTGCTCACTAGTGTTCTTCATGTAAGACAGACGTATACGTTTCAGAGGTTCTTCTTATTCAGGATTAAATCCAGTGGCTCTGTGTTAGGCTGTCTTGACATCCTTAGCATGGTATTCTTTGGATAAGATAACCTTTTAAGGTCATATGGGCTGGAAATAATTCTTCTTCCTCTTCCAAACTTTCCAAATCTTCTCTTTCTTCTTCTTTCTCCATGGTGAATATCATGTTTGGGTGTAGGCTGTTGAAGTGTTCAAAGAAAACTTATAGGTGATCCTTTTTTGTTATTGTAAAGACATTGTTGACGTACCTTTCCCAGACAGTTGGCCCTTGGTCTGCTGTTGATAATGCTGTGGCCTCAAATGATTGCATGAATATTTCAGCAATGTAGGAGCTCCCATAAACACACCGTTAGTTTGAGTGTAGATGTCATTGTTGAAGAGAAAGCATGTGTTGGTGAGGAGTACTCGTAGTAGGTCCAGGATATCTGAAGGTTTTAGTGTGGTTCTTGATGGCATCGTATCATCATGTTCAAAAAGATCCTCTACAATTCTCAAGGTGTCATCAATGGGAATATTTGTGTATAATGATGTGACATCAAAGGAGACCATGATTTCATCTGCCTGGATTCTTTATTGTGTAGTAAAGGTGGAAAAAGCAGTGCTGTTGTTACAGTGGTGTGAATTACTTCTTGTGAAAAGGCACTGGATGTCAGCTATGTAACATGAAAGTGAATGAAGCGGACTGCCAGAGTAAGCGACAGTTATTGGAACATTAGGTTTGTGTAGTTTTGGTAATCCACAAACCCGTGTTAAAGGCGCGTCTTTGGGTTTCAATCTGTGGTAGAGGCAATTATCAAGGTAGTTTTTCTCTAAATTAATTAGTGCCTTGGTGACTTTGATCTCGACTGAGTTCATTGAGTTGCGCTTAACTGTGATGTAGGGTCCATTGCTGAGATGTTCCTGGCACTTTTGGATGTAGTCAGCTTAATTAAGGATGACAGTTACACGCCCTTTGTCGGCTGGCAGGATGGAGATCGAATCATCGTTCTTTAGGGTCTTGATGGCACATCGTTCCTTTTTCGTGAGATTGTCAATGGGTACTTTGGAGGATTGAAGTGTAAGACTTGTTTTTGCTCGGATTGTGTCTGCTTCACTTTTGAGAAGGTCTTTTACTGCTGTTTTTACTATCGAGACAATCTCCTATGCAGGGATGATTTTGGGAGGTACTGAAAAGCCTTTCACAAGAAAGGATTTCTCTGTTGATGGCAGTGTCTGACCAGACAGGTTGACAATCCAATTAGACTTGTATGTGGGTTTTGGTGCTAGTTACAACTTTCCTTTCAGGTTCTTGAACTTCTTTTGGTGTCTTTCCCTGGTAGATTGTAGTCTTTGTTTGTGAGTGTTTTTCACGGGTGTGATTAATTCCTGATAGTGCTCGGTGCTTAGTCTGCTTGAAAGAAAGATTCAGCTTCTTGAAAGTCTGCAGCAAGTCAAAAAATTAAATCAAAGGAAAAAACTTAAATTTACAAGATCTTGCATTTTAATAGTCTTAAATTTCAGAACCACTTCCAACAAAAGCACACAAACAATTCAAAGAACACAAATATACTTAATCAGTAATTAATACTTGTAGATCTGATCACAAACAATAAATAAACACATCATCAGAGAATAGACATTAGAGAAGAAAACGACGTGTTTCGGTGGTCAGATTGTATCGTACTAAATGGTTTTATACTTAATATTTTCTTGTCACAACAAGCATACTCTTTTAAAGCAATGGTTTTATACTTAATATTTTCGTGTCAAAACAAGCATCCTCTTTTAAAGCCAGCCAGCCAGCCAGGGGGTGTTCGGAAACCCTGGGAACCTCCCTCTAATCTGCCTCTGCTACATTCAATGAAAGGCCCCCAAATGTTATGGATTTTTATGTCAAAAAAACAAATGGAATTAAACAGATTGCAGAAAAAAGGAAACAGCGTAATGAGTCGATAAACCTCCTTCGTTGTTTGATGTCACATCAACATGCAGGTGATCTTGATTGATAATCAATTCAGCATCCAAATTGAAACATTGAATGTCAGCACTTCATATCAGCCAGGAAAACTCAACAAAGTAAAAGAGGAATCGTAAAGACTAATAAACATTCTATGTAAAGGAAGTAGACGAAGTTCTGGGTTTTCACAAAATACCTTGCTAAGTCGTAGGAAATATGAAGAGTTACGTTATGGGATTCTTTTGTTTAGCAAGTGGCAAACATAAAGCTGTCATTCAAACACATAAATCCGGAGACCGTTACAACGCTGTTAGATTATTGGATCACATTAATAGAAAGGTTGTGATGAAACATAGAGTAAATACATGGGCACATCTATCATTCAAGGATGTCCATCAATACCACATACTAAATAGGATTAAATCCATTTTTTCTATAGCCAAACTGGCATAGATAAATCATTTTAGGTACAAAATATCACTTTAGTAATAAGTTATTTCGAAGTCAAATTTTCGCACCATCAAGATGGAAAATCAGTAAATAAAAATCATGGCCCAAATAAAGAAGGCACATCAGAAATAAATCTAAAACGGAATAATTTGGTTGAATGGCATACTAATACATAATCATAATAATATGGTGCGAACAATACGCTAGAAGAAGGTAGTACACATAGAAAGGACAGGAGATGAAATGCAAGCTCATCACAGTTAACACCCTCAAACGAATGGACCATCAAAAGAAATGGAAGAAACAATTGGCCATGAAGTGTGCTCACAAGTACAAAAGAAAGAGCATTAATGGAAAAAGGCGATATGCTAGAAAAGTACTTCATGTACAACAAACATCAAGACGAAAGGTAAAAGATGCTACATTGCTAAACAAATAAAAGGCCGAAATGCTTACGAGTAGAGGTAGGCGCAGAAAATATTGGGTGAAGAAATGCAGGCAAATAAGACTAGATGGTAATGCAATCGACATAATAAGAGAAATAGATTAATATGACCTAATGACCATTACGAATGAGTTATACGAAACTTGGAGGGTTGCCTCAAAACCTTTCAGAATACATTTTGTAGCATTTTGTTAAACATTGATAGCTCTTTGATACTATTAGTGTGTTGAACCACATGACTAAAATATTACAAAATGTTTTTAGACGTCAAGCAATGGAAAGATTAAAGCTGGATATTAAGAGAGTACAGTGTGGCTGTATACAAAATGGAGATACAAGAATACATTCTTTGCCTTTTGAATGATAAGCATGTATATAAAATTGTATATAATTTTGTAGGCTATAAAAAGCATTTGACAAAATCCGTCATGAAGTACTCTGTAAAATGTTACAAAAATAATCCTTTAAGAGCAAAAATGTCAGCGCTGTACGTTATTTGTGCTGAATACATAAGGCTGCAGTACGGGCAGATAGAAAAAAAAGTGATTAAAATAAAATGTGCAAAGCAAAGAAATAGCACCTTTTCTTCAGACTTTCTCAACTTGTACAATGACGGCATTTTGCCAGTAAATGGAAACGCTGAAGTAATTTTGGTTGATGACGCAGCCTAAACAAGGTATACATTACGGAATATTAAAAACTGATTACAGAATCAAAAAAGAGGCAAGAATCATTTAAAATTATAGTAAAAACTAGTGGAAACAAAGTATTATCTATAAGTATTGGAAAGGAAAAATTTGAGAAGTCGTGGTTTAATGGTTAGTGCAAGTGCACTGTAACCAAGAGGTCCCGGGTTAGGTTTTCCAAGGAGGTGAAAAGACTTTGAAACTTTGGTCAAGAAAAAGAAATTAGTTGGCGGCAGGAAGGGCATCCGGCCAAGAAATTTGTCACTGCTACAACAAAGTCCCTCTGAAAGGCACCGTCTGAGCCCCAATTACTGGGAGAAATGACATTGAAACAAACAAACAAACAAACAAAATTTGTATAGGAAAAGTGCATGGTCGTCAGTAAAAAAGGTACACAATAGGTAAACTATTTGCAAATAGAAAGAAAAAATAAGTCGAAAATTATCTCTATCTAGGATAGACAATAATCGCGGATAGTAAAGGTATATTTGATGTGAAAAGGAGAAATGGTATGGCCAAGGAAGTATTTTAAAAATTAACAACCTGATTAAAAATGGGGAAATATGAATGAGTAAGAAGCTAAAAATACTTAGTTGTTTAGTTGACTTTATCCTTCTCTATTACTGTCAATGCTAATAAATTTCATTAGGTGGAAAAGCGCCTAAATGCATTGGATATTTGGTTTGTGAGAAAAAAGGTACAAAATTCATGGACAAACCATGTATCAAACGAAAAAATATTACGGTGAGTAGGAAAAGAAAAGATCTGTAAAAGACTACGGTTATCAGCTTTCCCAGCAGATACAGATAGGGGTCTCATGAATGGATATCATATTAGAGATTTTTCATCTTCTTTGGCATTAATAGATTACATTTTTTCCTTTTTTCTGTTACTTTATCAATTTTCTGTGTGTCTAAAAATGTGCTATAAAATGTTATCAATATATGCTTTTAGTTAATAAGCTACTAATGTTATTTTCACTGTTTTTGATAAAAAAGCATGTCATTTACACTGAAAAACAAAATTTTTGTAATCATTGTTTGACTACTGATCCTGGGTAATCTTTACATGCTGATTTCGAAAATGTCATTATTTTTCCCCTAACGGCTCTCAGTTTTTTTATATGGCAGTTATATGGTGCATATTTTGCAAAAAATATGCCATTTTTAATACTTCAAATAAATCAAACAAACAAATATCTAGCCTTGATTTGTTCGATTAATATGCACAAAAGAGTTGTATTTACTTGTAGCTGTCCTGAAATAATAATTTATTTGCTGTTGATACATTTTATGAAACCATATTCAGATGTGAAAATGGACTTTAACAGTGAAAATTAAGGAAATTCATACTATTAACATACACGTATATGCAAGTATATTTTTTAAAAAACGAGCTGTATGCATGCTAGCGTATATAAAGCATATAGAAATAGGGAAAAGAATGTAACTTTACGGTAGGAAGCTTCTTTTTCGACTTTGTCTTGCATGTTTGACACTTGGACAGTCTCGCTTTATTGACCAACAGTAGTCCGCCATCATGTGAACATCCCATCGGCCGTGGTATCTTTCCTCCATTTCTTTTATGTCCTGGTGGAACCTCTCACCTTCCTCATTGCTAACATCTCCAAGGTGTTCCGGGAAGACATCTAAATGGCTGCAGAAAATGCATTTTTGATACTCATATTGCAGCCAAGCTTATGAAAGTTTTTCAGCAAATCAGCAATCAAGCTCCTGTAGTTTGGAGATTTATAATTCCCTAAGAACTGCTTCGTAACATCTACAAATGACGTCCATGCCTCCTTTTCAACAACTGTCATGGTTCCTTCAAAGTTACTGTCATTAATGAGTTTCCGAATCTGGGGTCCATCAAATATCCCAGCTTTCACTTTTTCATAGGATAAACTAGAAAAAGTTCGTCTGATGTGATGAAAGCATTCTTTGTCTTTGTTCAAGGCTTTTACGAACTGCTTTATTAAGCCTAACTTTATGTGAAGTGGGAGAGGTAAAATGTTAGATCGATCAACCAAAGCTTGCTCTATCAGATTTGGCCCCCCGACTTGCAGTTGTTGTCTAGGGAGCCAGTATTGTTTGACCCAATGTTGATCCCGATCCCTACTGTCCCATAAACACAAAACGCATGGATGCTTGGTGAAGTTTCTCTGCTGACCCAAGAGGAAATTCATCATCTTTAAGTCTACACATATGATCCAATTATGATCATGGTATCGGAGTAAATTAATTAATTTTTTAACGCTCTCGTAGTTTTCCTTTAGAATCACTGAGTGACCTACAGGTACTGCTCCAAACTTGTTCCCATTATGAAGAAGGAGACACTTTAAGCTTTTCTTCGAGCTGTCTATAAACAGCCTCCAATCATTTGAATTATAACTGGCTAAACCTGAAGCTAGAAGAAGCCCACTAATGTCATTACAATACACGAAGTCACAGTCAGTACTGAAAAATTTCAGAAATTCAATGTCTCTAGATATGTAGTACGAAATTTTGGGAACACTCTGAGTCAGTTTGTTCTCACTTAGTCTAGAAGCGAGAAGCTCAGCAGCTGCTTTTGATAAAACTATATTGCGTACCAAATCGTTCATTTCAAGCTGATTAAGCGGACCAGGAGTGATTCCTGATGTATCCTCAATATCTGAGTGGCTTGAGCTAGCTGTTGTATCAGAGGTGGTTTCATGACATCTCGATTCTGGTTGAGGGAACTCTGCAGAATGGGGAACAGGCAGTCGGGCAGATTCTAGATCAAAATAGCTTATATTACTCTTTGTTCTCATTGTAAATCCTGCTGTTTTTTCAAGACAAAATAGCATTCGGTAGTGTGGTCCTTCGGTTCTCTTCACACCATTGGCATCCCGAAAGAAAAATATCTCTGCTTGCCACAAAACCAATCGCTCAGTGTGTTATAGCACGTTGAACAAAGTATGTGTGGAGCCCAGGGTTTGTCCTGGTCACCCAACTTCATTTTAAAGTAGGCATGGTACGCTTGATAGATCAGGCTAGTTATGGTTCGTCTCTGCTGCTTAATTGTGAATTTGCCACAGACGTAACAAAATACATCAGGGTGGTTGTTACATTGCTTACGTCGAACATCCATGAAATCTGAAATAAAAGTAAACATTTAACCGGTGTGTCTCATCTACAAAATTACCTGTTTTGTTGGAAAATTATATACCCTACACACGAAAAAAGGTGATAGCAGGTATTGAATTTTGATAAAGATATATTCCATGGAAAATTTAATGCTGAAATACTTACCTATCAAAAACTAAGACGATTCCTGAGAAGTTTCAAATGAAGCGGCGAAATATCCAAGCAGAAAGAACATTAGTGCCTTGTTTCCCAGAAATATATATTTCCGCAAAGAAATTCTAAACAAAAGCATGATTAAGGAGCGCTATTACCCGAACCTTTTATAAACAAAGAGAAAGCGGTATTCCTTCTTTGAATTTATGCCGCAAAAACAATCTAAACAAAAGTCTGATCAAATAATGCCATCACCCAAACGTTTTTAAACACTTTTATTTTTAAACGAAAACTGAACATTTTCATAGTGCTTGACGAAAACATTAACAATGAAAGTACCAAAAATAATGAAAATGTTTAAATGAGAGAAATTAGAAATGCCTTAGTCCTGCACAAAGAAGATGGGTGCAGTTGGGAAATGGGACTGGTTTTGTAAAGAGCTTAAAATACTTTTCAAATACAGTCAATATATATTTTTCTACCTTCTGAGTAACAACTGCTGTCTGCAACAGCGAAGTACCGAAATTAGGAAATACTTAATTCTAAAATTAAAAAAACCAACCAGGTAGGCTCATTAAAAATTCTTTCTTGTATAGGAATTTATATTTTTCTGCAATCCCTAGCTAAATAATTATTATCATTTCCCTATTGTAGGCAGCTTCAGGGATTCATCGCGGACTACCCACTTCTACATTATCATATTTCTAAACAAGAGAAATGTCGCCTAAAAATAGTGGAAGATCATGTTTTAAAGAGTAGTTATGGAATTGCCATCTCACATGGCTCCAAATACAAATTCGTGTTATCAGAAGTTATCCGAAAATTAAAGGGCTCTCGATATTTAACTAAAATCTACAAGAAATGGTTTTCTTCCACTTGCTTGGCCCAAGCAAAGTCATCTTCAGTTTTTCCAGAAACCAAAAGCTTAGAATACACTGGAGGACTTCAACTTTGTATGGTAATATGTATAGCAGTTTCCATAAGTCTACTGGGTTTAGAACGTTTATATCATTCGGTATCAGTAGGTACTTACTCACGGCCGAAATGTTGTTGATATCTGTGCATTAAATTTTTCTCTCGCAGAAGTCAAGCAGTGGGTTGCTTTTGGAATAAGTGGGGAGAAATATTTCAAGGGCACTTTTTATCAAATTAAACCTACCTTTTCTAAATTAAACCTTTGCCAGATTCAGTGAGCTGAATCCAAAATGTTAGTGTCCTGGGCTGGCTACAGCAATTGTATTGCTTTGCCATTGAATTGAATTACTAGACTTCAGACAAATATAATAATGAATAATGTGACGGTACTTTGTTTTGTCACTGTAGATAACAAGGCCCCCACAGGTTTTCTTTTAACTTTTTCATATCTATTGTGGTGATTATTGCATTAAAGAGACTAAAAGCTTTTCTAAGCAATTAAAAACCTCTTCAATAGCTTAGGCTTGCAATGCAAAGATTTGCTCTTGTCACTTGTGCATTCAATCATTTTTATTAATGGGCGTCCGCTGAAGTGGCGACAGCCACTTCCGCCTGTTCCGCCTTCACTATCCTCTCCGAAAACGTGAGCCAGTTATTTCTGTCCTTTGCTAGTTGTCTGATTATTTTCAGATCCTCTAATGTTTGTTCGTAGTTTGGGAATTGAGCGCTTGCATTATGTGTGATCACATACTGGATATATTGTTTTGGAAGTGTTGTACGTTCCTTGCCTCTGATGTTCCTGTCATTTGAATTTTTCTTAGAGAAATAAAACTGTATGACCTGATATGCTGGTATATCTCGATCGCGTTTTAGGATGTGACCAAAGGATGTGACCTCCATCTGGCTCTCATGATGGTAATTGAGACAGGAATCTCTTTGCATTTTTTGTATAAGTTATTATTTGATATCCTGGTTGGATAATGGATACCCAATATTTTCCTCAACTGTCGACGATGGTATGAATCTAGAGTATCTTCTTGATGTTTTGTGAGACTCCAAGTTCCGCAGTTGTATAACAGGATGGATTTTATAAAACTCCTACATAAGTTGATTCTTGTACTACGTTTGATCTTGTCATTTCTTATCCAGATGGCATTTAACTTTGGGAGGGCAGCTGTTGACAATGTTTTCCTTCTCTCCACATCTTTGTCATCTCCAATGAGTGAACAAAAGTTCTTAGTGTTGCTCCAATTTTCATCCTCTTTATCAGTTTTACGTTCCACATCTGTGTATTCTGTTTTATTAATGTTTACATCCAATTGATGAGGCTTGAGTTGTTCTTTAATTTTACTTATATCTCTGTGTTGTCTCATACTGATGAAGTCAACGTCATCTGCATAGGCCACTTCTGTTGGTAGAAATTCATGTTCAGGCTATAGTCGAACACCATGCAAAGCATTCTGTAGATAAATTATAAAAAGAACAGGACTGAGGCCATCTCCCTGAGGGGTTCCTGTGTTGGCTGTAAAGGAATGTTGTTGGGAAGCTCCATTAATATTCATATTTATCACAGTGTCATTGAGCAGAAACCTTATTATTCTCAACTTATCCTCTCCTATGATATCCTTGAGTATGTCTAAGAGTTTTTTTGCGGTTGATGGTGTCAAAATCCGCTGACATATCAATATCTGTGATATGAATTTGAAGATCTTGAGTAATGTTATATTTGTGATAGCCATCTATGAGTCCATATGACATCAGCTGTACTTCTATCTTGTTGGAATCTACTCTGGCCAGAAGAAATGTATTGCATAATATCAGGTCTTACTCTATTCAGTGATATGAGTGATAATTCATTCCTGATGGTATTCAGCAATGTGATAGGGCGTTAGTTTTTTACTGGGCCTTTAGGTTTTCCTGGTTTTGGAGGTATGATCATATCTCCCATCTCAATATCTATGTTCTCATGTGTCTCAAAGATTTTGTTGAAACACTCTGTGATTGTGTTTGATAGTATATCAGAGCCATATTTATAGAGTTCGCCAGGGATAGCATCAGGACCTGAAGCTCTGTTGTTATTGAGTCTTCTAAGGCTTTTCTTGACTTCATCCACTTGAATGGGATTTTTTAGAGGTCTAGCATTCCCATCAACAGGTTCAATTTCTTGAGCATCCTTGTTAACAAACTTATTTTCGAGGAATTGAGATGTTATTTTCAAAACTTCATCTGGTTGAGTAACAAACTTCCCTTCACTGTTGTGGACTTTGATGTTTTCTAGAGGCTTTCTATGCAACATTTGTGTTGCTTTGAACATCTTAGTTGCATCATTTATGTTGTTTATTATTGCAACTTGTTCATTGAGTTCTTTGTTTCTACGATCTTCTACTTTGTTTGAAATTGAGTAAAGGATTCTGGTGCTAGTAACTCTAATTCAAAAACACACGATACCTTGAACAAATAGTCTTGAAATGGAGAAAATTGGAAGACCATTTAATAAGCAGGCTATTTAGTTGACATTAAATTTTAAAAGTATTCAATGTGATTGGTAGTAGTAGAAAATACTTTTAGCGAAATGGTTTCAAGAAACACCAACAATTCTCATTCCCCGATAAAACATCGGCAAGACAAACTTATTTTTCTGTAACTAAAGATTTCAAGTTAGATTCATAAATCTACGATTTTGATTGGAAATGATAACATCAGTACAGCGAGGACATTCAATTCAGCATTTGGCATTGCCATTTGTCAAGCCAATTATTTCTAAGATTAAGTATGTAGTCCATTATCAAACTTCTTTGCTCAATACGTTGAAAGCCATGACCATCATAGCGTTCTTATCTTTTCATTATGATTAGACAAAACACTCTTTGTTCTTGTTTCCTTACGCTGATGCTCATGAGAAAATTAGATCAAAGAAATAAAAGAGAGTTTCGTGAAGTATACAGTAAGGCAGACATTATTCTTGTTTCATCTTGGCACAAGTTTGACAAGACGGTTCCAACTTAAGTCCTTTCTTTTGATACAATATTCACTTTTACATTTATTGTTGTATGTAAGTAAATTTACCAAGGTTTTCTTAAACTTGAAGGCAACAGATGGAGTTGAGGGATAACAAAGTTCGTGAGATATATAAAATATTGTTAGAAACGTAGAAAGAATCTTAATACATAGAATTTGGTAGCAATGTAGTTTGAAACTGTTGTGAAAATCTTTAAAACCAATATACTATTTATTAAATTTGTGAGTTAAACGTTGAAAATCAGTTAGTCAGGTGCAAGTTACAAGAATAGTTTACGTAGTACTATAGTTCTGTTACAGTATCAGGCTGGTTGTAGCTATCATAATGATAGCTTGCCAATACTGCATTAAAGTAAGAATTTGAATTAAAGTTAAAAATAAAAAATAATAATTACTGAAGGAGATAAAGAAGACAATCTTTGCTATGGTCATTCTTATAAATTAACACAATAAGCAAAATAGGAAATGTTTACAAATGAAGATCTAAATTTTGATTGTATATATTCTCTGTAAGTTAAAAGTCTACCTTTTCACTTTATACAAACATTAGGTTTGAAGATTGATATTGGCAACAATAACTTTTAAAAAATCATGCCAACGAGTATATCACAAGTATGATGAAGGGTCTGGCCAATAATTGGTAAAACTCAAAATAAGAATTGAAAATGTGAAAATGTTTTAAATATTTTATGCGCAATGTTAAAAAGTCTTCATATCAGGCAAAAAGTGCCATAATGGAAAAAATGGAAGAAAATAAGGATTTTTAAAATTATATTATCAGTTATTTATCATTTCCAAGAAAATTCCTTTTTTGCTTAACACAACTTCCTTTCCACTGCAAACGAATTCATTTTTCAAAATTAGCACTTCCCAATTATTCTATATATCTTATCTGGTTTGTGCGATACAAATAAAGAACGACTTGCACCGTAGCTTGTCAAATGTCCAGTTTTTTCAGTTAAAATAATATTAATAAAACCAACAAATTTATTATGCGACTTTTAAAAGTATCTATTGAGCAATTAGTTCCAGCAAATAATGTGAACTTTTATAATTTGTATTTTCATTTTTGCATGATGTCATATATTATGTTATATATGAAGAGATGTTAAAGTTTAAAACATTACTTATTTTAACCATATACTACTTGGGGTGAATTAATCTATGTTATTGTTGTACTTATCATAGAAAATGAAATCAATGGAAATCAAGTTATGTGTTTTAGAATAAAGACGCAGTTATATTCTTGGATGTTGTGTAAAATGTTTCCTTATTTTATTTTATTTTTTTGAGGTAAGATGTTGATCTCAAACCGTGGTAGGATACAATTCAGTGGGAACACTCTTAAATCTAATGTTGTATTAAATGTTGAATGCTCTTGAACAGCCTTCGCAATTGAACGTTTTCCATTTTTCTGTAAATATATCATATAGATCGACGGCCTTTAATCACTATTAAAATGTTTGATCCTTCTTTGTTGCATCACTTCTCTTGTATTCATCCGGGTGCCTGAATATAATTAAGATTTCAAGATTTTTTTTACTTAATGCCAGTTTTCAATGGATTAATTGAACACATACTTAAATTTCTTCCACTTTCAATATCTTAAATGATTGAATAAGCTGCGACTCTCCAATAAGCCCTTTCCCGAATAAACACTCATTAAGAGCTGCATTCAAGAGCTGCTTTTGAGCAATTTGTCAAAAAGCAAGAAATTCCTATAGGTAGATGTCCAGCTAGTGTTTCTTTATCTTCTGAATTAAAAACACTATAGCCTTTTCATCATAGTAAATAACTTCTTCTCGAGTGTCTGTAACTACATATCAAATTCTGTCCAATAGGTGGTACCCATGAGCTTTTGTAAATGTGATGTCAGCTAATAGTTGCCTGGAGCTCTGTTATAATTTATTTCATACATTAATGGCAATATTGTAGACGTACCTCTTTCATATAGTTTTATTCAACTGAAACCAATGTTACATTTTATCATTCTAATGAGTTCTGATGGAATTTTTTCTATTTATTTTCTGTATTATATTTTGGGAAATTCCATTCACATTTTATTGTTCTAAGGAATTCGAGTTCAAAAGAAAATTTCCTTTGAATGTTTTTTTTTTGAATGGAATTCCTTTTCATATTCTTCTTTCCAAAAACCGAGGGAAACAAGCTAGCCACAACTTCTCATGAAAGAGAGAAAACGTTTTTTATTCTACTAACTTTAAACTTAAAGTTGTTCACTTCGGTGAAAACAAATAAATTACTACTGCTGCATTAAAACATAAAGTTGACCGCCATATATATCTGTGGTTTGAAGACAAAAAAAAGTTACAAGAACTTTCAAAGACGGTTAGTAAGAAGAAAAGAAAATGTTCACAAGGTGATGGCAGAAAAACACTTAGCGTCAAAATGGAGGAATGAGTACTAGAATTGATTCTAATCATTTCTAGTGCTCACCAATAATTATTGAACGCTGCTAAAAAATGCTTGGTTTGTCGAGAACACTTATCAGGACGAAAGTAATTATTGTTTTAGTAGATCTGAAACTTTTTGATCCAGATCGCTAGGACGATAAGTTTAATACCACCAATCGATTTTAATTTCTGAAACGTAAGAAGATAAGAATGAAATATTCATACCAGCCAGCAGATATCGAAGGATTCAATGGGGCTGCTCTTTGAGAGAATTTAGTTTCAGATACAACAGTAGGTGCTGTGGAGGAAAATCTGTCAATATGAAAACAACAAATCACGAACTATGTCGTGTAACATTTGGATTGGCGGGAAACGGCGAAGGAGCAAAGGTTCAGCGTTTTATAGTAATCAAAAGGAAAGCGTGATGTTGAGAATTGAAGAAAGAGTATGAAAATAAATGCATAATAGTTTTCCTCACACACGGATGAATAAATAATGAGCAATTACTTTGCTGGACAGCCTTAGGCAATTTTTGTTTAAACGTAGATTATTAGCTTATATACATATCAGTACCATTTACTGACAGTTGTAGAGGCTAAAAAATTGACTCCATTATGATCTGTTGAGGTTGTACTAAATACACCTAAGCACCAGGTGTAAGCTAAAACAAGGCGCTCAAGACAAAATGCTCTGAGAAATACGACGGATGGTATGAAAATGTAGGGATTCATCAAGGAAAGTGTGCTCAGACCATCATTCATTTTACTCATCTTCAGTTGGTAGTGCTTGACCAACTTTGTTCTTTATTGGCAATCGTTTAAAGCGGGTGACTTAATATCAGTTACGCATGGGAGTGGAGATAAAGATATCTATTGTTTCAAAGAACATCAGCCTTGTCACGCTGGTTTTAAAATGTTTACAAAGCAAATGGCTAACCAGCCAGAAGATAACCCATTAGTTTCAGATCCCGAGTTAACAATTGATGCTGCACCTTCTGAAATGGTCCTCGGCGATGACAACGAGAAAGAAGATAGCAACAACGAAATTGAAATGCTTTTGTTTATATTACTTTTAGAAAAATATTCCTTTAAATTAAAATTTTCTTGTTTTAGTTTTTGCAGACAAAACGTTTACATAAATTAATAACCCCTCTCCCGAATAAGCCATGTCACAAATAAGCATCCAACCTTAACATCTATTTTGACAAATAGGCCTCGCGGGATGGGGGGTAGGGGTAGGGGTGGTCCATTCAATCACTTACGGAACTATTTTCCAACGTTCAGATGAAAAGTTCCAACCATTGCTTGAAAATTGAAAATGACAAGCGCAACTTCTTTTCATCTGTCGTCCATTCAACCTTTAAACTATTGTAGCTACATTAAATTTGTTTCACCAAAATTACATTAAAAAGTAATTAAAAGTCAAGGTTACATCAAACTTAAGCCTTGAACACTTAAACTGTAGGGGCCATAGAAGTTTCAAAAATAATCTTTCATTCATTCAAAAACTCCATTCATTGAACAGGTAGCCAGGAAAGCTAAATATGTTATTATATGATATACGATATTTAATGCGTGCCCAGTTTGGGTCAAATAATATTTCTCTCACTGTCTCTCTCCTCTGTCCCTCCCTGTCTATCACACTACTTTAGACATACTATTATCCATCCATCCATCCATCCATCCATCCATCCATCCATCTGTCTATCTATCTATCTATCGATCGATTTATCTATACATCTATCTATCTATCTATCTATCTATCTATCTATCTATCGATTTATCTATCTATCTATCTATCTATCTATCTATCTATCTATCTATCTATCGATTTATCTATCTATCTATCTATCTATCTATCTATCTATCTATCTATCTATCTATCTACCTGCCTATCTACCTACCTACGATACATCTTATTCAAAGTCTCTGTGCGCATGTGTGTGCTTATGTGTAGTCCGTAGAAAATCGCATACCTTAAAGCCTAAATTTGGTGCCAAGGATNTGTCTATCTATCTATCGATCGATTTATCTATACATCTATCTATCTATCTATCTATCTATCTATCTATCGATTTATCTATCTATCTATCTATCTATCTATCTACCTGCCTATCTACCTACCTACGATACATCTTATTCAAAGTCTCTGTGCGCATGTGTGTGCTTATGTGTAGTCCGTAGAAAATCGCATACCTTAAAGCCTAAATTTGGTGCCAAGGATACTTTGCGAATTTGCGCTAAACAATGTTCATCACCACATATCTTCGTTAGTTTTTGTTACAAAAACAAGGAAGCTAAAATTTTTTTACTTTTAACTTTCCAAGGATGCGCTATCTTTTCTCAACAATCACTTCTCAATTTGGAATGGAATAGCTTTATTTTACTAATTTATTGTCATTGTATTTATGATTTCGGTACTTAAATTGACCCAACACACGTCGCTTGATTTATACATAAAAAATATTTGTCCATTATGTAAGCATGTTCATGTTTTCCTTCTGTTCTGTTGTTGTAGTCATTCTGAGCCAGAAAGTCCATCAATTTTTCCGTTTCAATTGCCCATGATCTCTAATACCATACAATGCCTTGTTGAAAACATATTGCAGGTGGCACTGGAAATGTTTAAATAACCTCAAATATCTATGATAACATGGCGATGTTACTCACCATCTTAACATTTTGGGTTTAACTTTGTACAGTGCTTTATTTTGCACCTACTACACTCCTAAGTTTTCTAATTTCCAAAAACTATGCTCCAAAAAGGTCAAAAACTATGCTCCAAAAAGGTCAAAATCGAGTCGGCAGCTCTAAAACTTATTCAACAACAAGGTGTAATCATGCTCAATTCACCTTTTATTTTGAGTAAAAAATTTCATAACAAGATTTTCTCTTTTTTCCCCACACTCTCGTGGTTTTTTTTGTTAACAGAATGCTGATATGTCGGCTTGTATGAAATAAAATGACTCAAAATACATATTTCTTAGGTTGTCTACACATCGTACAGTTCTTTCTAGTTTGGGGGTACCATTGACTTACTGCCTCATCTCTTTTGGCCACCCATTCATAATTAGACTATACATTCCTTTATCACCTGTTAAACTGGGCTTTTTTTCATGTTGTATGTACTTCCTGGTGTTTGTTCTAATCACTATTTAAAACATCTACATCGTCGTCCAATACTAAACATTAAATTTCTTTGTTAAAGAAAAATGACGTTTCTTCTGTAACATATTTTTTTGCTTTATTTGTACTGTCACACTATAAAATATCGAAAGGTTTGGATTATATTTTAGTATCAATGTTACAAATTTTCTGCACAGTTCAGTAATTAAAAGGCAGAAACACTTGAAACTCTTTAAAACCAACCAAAAGAATAACAATTCACAATGACACAACGTCTCTGTCTCTCAGACAGTTAGACCAAAGTTTTCTTCTATATTGATTCCCGTCAAATAATTCTGGATTTTCACGATCTTATCCAGTAAGTTTTGACAAACATTGCCTCGGCATTCCCGCTGGTCATCTAACAAAAGCATCATTTTGGCACACACCTTTTCCATCTCAAGCTTCTGCTCCGGCATGGCTCGCACCGACCCCTTGTTTCGAGCGAGCTCCTCTGGTATCATAAGCACCAAATGGTTTACTTTGTCAAAATTGTCAGTTGTCTTCGGCTCGGAGTGACTTAAATGATTAGCATATCGATATCTAACTATGAACGTGGGTACAAAATTCTGGTTTCTTCATTGTCACACACCTGGTATATTAAGAAACCACACACACACACACACACACACACATATATATATATATATATATATATATATATATATATATATATATATATATATATATATATATCTCTCTCTCTCTATATATATATATATAAATATATATATATTATATTATATTAGTAAAAAAAAAGACAA
>RDPX01000035.1:167483-184146 GCA_003991215.1 Morbakka virulenta
TCGTGCGCGCTCCTCTGTTCTCATAATCACCAAATATTTTTCTGTGTCAAAAATGTCTTTTTTGTTTGTCTCGGTGTGAGTTATATGATTCGTATATCTATATATAAATATGAACGTGGGGACAAAAATCTTTTTTCTTCATTGTCACACACATGGTATATAAAAAAACCACACACACACACACACACACACACATATATATATATATATATATATATATATATATATATATATATATATATATATATATATATCCCTCTCTCTCTATATATATATATATAAATATATATATATATTATGATCATGGTTAACACCAAGACCAAATCATACCAAGGCCCACTCAATTATCTGGTCCGTGGGGCAAAACAGGTTGGTGACCTCTGCATGAAACGACCTGTTCAGCGCTTTACCTTAAAAAACAGGTTAATGTGTTAAGTTGTACTCATGCGATACATAAGCGTACTTACAAACTGGGCTGTGGTAAAACAGCCCAACTACCTACTGGTCAATGAAAATTATCTTAAAAAACAAAACTGTACCTTGTGTGAGTTATAGGATGTGGGCTGAAAATCAATATATGTCAAAACACGTAAGGCTGTTTACATACAAAAAGCATTCTATTGGTATAAAGAAAGGTTGGCTACTTCTTTTCAATATTCACACATTAAAGATTTCGATTTTCAGTAGGAAATTTTAGGAACAGATCCGCGCTGTCATTCTGTATTTAGATATGCAGTGTATGCAGCTTCAGCATATCAGCAGTTTATCAGAACTACGCTGGATACTAGGATCAAGCATAATGGCAACGCATCATGATCAATAAAAGTGGTAACGAAGAAGGATAAAGAGAAAAAGTGTTCAATAAAGTATATCAGAAAGTTTTCCCAGAAATGTCTCATATTATTCGTATTGTGTTCTGTAAATCATGTTCTACATATGAAAAGCCACTTTTTTTCCATTAAATACAAAAATGGTACTAAGAAAAGTTCATAAAACGAGTACTTATAATTAAAAATTGTGTTTTGTAATTGAAGGCTGTCATGAAACTAAAGCGAACGATGTGTCAATGAAATTGGATTAAATCATTTCATAGAGTTTAAAAGCAAGCCGTATGTTAAATAGACCACGCTAAGATTCCTTCCCTCTGTAACACGACCGTTGCATCGACCGTTACGCCGGATAAAAGCACTTTATTTTTCTTCTTTCCCCCTTCTTCTTCAAGGGCGCTCGCTTCAATCTCCTGAAATCTGTATCCTAAAAAGGATTATTAATATTTAAAGGGAAAAAAGAGTGCAAAAAGATTAAAATGTTAAGTATAAAAATAAATAACGTGACGAAATAATGTTTAATAATGTGCGCACTAAGGCAAGAAAGATCAGAAGATGCTCATCTTATTGTGGGTAGTTTAACTCATCCCTACCAAGCATTTTGGGATGCCTCTGCATATTCTCACTTACTTTTACTTGTTGAAATAACTATTTGCTATATATATATTACCACTAAAGTAACATATTAACCAGTCATACTGTTAGAAGACGTTATAGCAGATGCATCCACACAATAAATTGGCGTCAATGTGAGCAGATGTACTTCCAGCTTCCATGTTTTATTTTGGGTTATTTATGTCAGAAAACAAGCATTTCTTTCTCCAAATAGGATTAGAATCACGTTTTGTTGAAAAGGTTGTTAATAATACTAAAAATGAGAGCTTTCTTTACTCGACATTTTTAATTACAAGGAAAGATATGTATTACTATTGGCCGTCTGTCAAAAGTTCCTTATATCGAATTATTTTTTTTATGCAGCGATATGGAAACCTGTCCTGGTCTTGCACAAAAATAGTTGGATTTGAAGGAGCTGATACAAGGGAGTTTAAGTGGATTGAAAGGAAAGATGAATTTATTAGCTTATTTATTTTTTACACAGAACATCCCTATTTCATTCTCTTGATAAAAAAATTGTAACATTGACAAGTGACAATGTACATGAAAAAACGGTAGCATAAAACACTTGTAAATGAAACAATAAAACAGAGGTTCGATTTGAAAAAAATGTTAAAATGTTTTGTAGGAAACTCAAAAATATTTTTAATTTAAGCACGTTTTCAATTTTCTATACATTTTTAGCTCTTTTCCCAAATCATATCATAAAATTTTGTTTACATTTAAAATTTTGACTTCAAATTCATTGCCAGTCAATCCCCAGTCTCTTTTGGTTGAGAAGATCTAAACGTTTCCAATTGTGTGGGTTTTTTAAAAAAAATGTATATTTCGTATGTTTATCATATTAATTATTTTAACTTTTTAAAGAATAAAGGATCTGAAGTTTTCCACCAAAACATCAGAGGTTTACACAGGGGAAAAAATTATATCCAACATTATATTCAAAATCTGAGGAGGGGTGGCTTAATGGTTAGTGCACTGCACAGTAACCAAAAGTTCCGGGTTCGATTCCCTGAGCTCTCGAGGAGAATTTGGAACTTTGCGAAAAGAAAAGCCATTGGTTGGCGTCAGGAAGGGCATCCGGCCAAGAAATTCCTCACTGTCAAATCAAAGACCCTGTGAAGGGCACCGTCTGAGCCCTAATTGCTGGGGGAAAATGACGTTAAAACTAAAAAAAAAAATTATATTCAAAATCTCGAATATCGATACGTTTTCTATCTCAGACAATTTGACAATTTTTATCTCCAACAGATAAATTTGATCCAGAAACCCGAGGCTATGGTTTTCAATAAAAAATGCTGAAAATCCTACCAATAAAAGTAGTAGGTCGTTTTAAATTGCATGTTTCTCTTCCTGAGGTCAAGAGGTTTCTCAACGAGGTCGACAGCAAGCAGTCTCCTGGGCTAGGTCAGATACCAGCTCCTTTAATAAGATGAAAGCTCAGCAATTTCGTCTGCTCAGACGAAATTGCAGTCTCAATCACCCACCTTATCAATGTTACCCAAGACTTGGATAATTCCAAACAATTTCAAAATTGGAAGATTTACTGCAACATAAAAAAGTGGCCAGAAAATGCAATTCAACAACTGACGTCCTATCATTTATCTATTATTTCAAAGAGAATATAAAAAGGCGTCTAAAACCAGTCAGTTGATTATCTGTATAAAAAAATTAGTCTCGGGTAGGCCGTTCGGCTTCAGAAAAAGAAAATTGTAAGAGTAAGTTGGATCTTTATTCTTTGACGATATTCATGAAACCATGTTTACTGGTCAACTAAAAGGAACTACATTTCTAGCTCTTGACAGTGAGCCATGGCATTTTGCTCGGCAACCTATCTAGCTGTGGTATCTGTGACCAAGAAAAAGATTTGATTTGATGTGAATTAACAAAACAAGGACGCTAGAAATAACTATTTCTCAATACGGTTACCCCAAATTAAACTTGGATCTACTACGAAATCTTGTCATTTTTACGAGGCATCAATTTACAACAAGTTTCCAATTGACCTTTGACCCGAAGAAGATTTAAATGTTTTAATAAGAAAATTGAATAATTATAGATTAATGTACATTTTATGAATTAGTTTCTTTGTATTTTCGTTATTGGAGTTAAATTGACTTTCGATCAGCTGTTGTACTCCGATCAGTTTTTCGTTAATACACTAATATGAAATTTTATTATTTTTTAATTCTTTTAACTGTTGCCTTTTAGCTTCAGCTAATTTTTAATTTTATCTGCTTGTGACTACTTTAATTATTCTTTTCGTGTTGGATAGTTGGATACCTATTTAATTATTTACCCCTACCCAAGTCTTTACATTCGTTTAAGCTTTAAGCTCTAAACAGAACTTGTTAGCAAAACAGTTATTATTATTGTTATTCTTTCTTTGTTTTTTGACTTGTAAGTTAAGATCAAACACCGGGCTACTACCAGTAGCCTAGGGTGAGTGAAATAGGAAGTTATTGTTTTCATTATTTTGAAATTTAAGTTTTTCAGGAGAAAGGAACGAATAATATTTCTATCATGTAACAGAACAATTCACGAACAATGAACTTCTTCATACTGCAGGAACATGCACAAATAGCAAGACTAATCACAAACATTGATTATGAATTTTCAACGTGACATACAGAAAGTAGACCAAACAAACAAAGGAAATGGTTTGGTTTCAGATGGTTTAGTTTCAAATGGTCTCCTTTACATACTCAATGCTCTATTGTTATCATTATTATTATTATTGTCTTTTTTGCTAAATGTCACAGTTCATACTGGCTGCTTTTACTTTGGCCGGGTGTAAACAATACACCTAAGGCATATCATGTCCTGAAGTTCAGATGCTAAATACTTTACGAAGGATCCTTGCAGTTCCTAGTAAGCAGGTCTTTTGGACTATTTGAAGATTCATATTTTCTGAGACACTTCTGATGTTATCTTCCATTCCTTTTCTGATGGTACCGAGTGCTCCTATCACAACAGGTATTACTTCCGTTTTCATTTTCCACATCCTTTGTATCTCAATTTCAAGATCTTGATATTTGCTTTTCTTTTCCATTTCTTTGATTGAAATATTTTTATCACATGGAACACTCATGTCTATCAGCTTGCAAGTTGAATTCACTTTGTCCTTGATTATGATGTCAGGTCTGCACCTATATGTCTGTCTGTATGTACTGCCATGTCCCATAATACTGTATGTGTTTCAGTGTTACTTACTGTGTCCGGTTATTATTATTATTATTATTATTATTATTATTATTATTATTATTATTATTATTATTATTATTTACTTTTCTTTGGATTTGCTAATTAAAATCAAACACCGAGTCTCTACCAGCGATTGAAGTTTGAGGTAATACATTTCAACAAAAATATCTACATTGAACAAAGACAATTGACAAACATTATATGACACAGTTACAAATTATACAAATCCTCGACTAACAATAACGAAACAAAAGTATATAAAAATTTAGGCTATATAAGAACGTTTTATTTTACATTCATGGAAATATTACAAACATCAGGGAGAGGAGAATACAGATGAATATATTACGAGCAGTAAGAGAACAGAATTACATTTTTGCATGACATAAAACGACTAAAGTGTAAAAACATCGACAGGGCTCTTCTGAGAACATGCGCTGTACTGTTCAATACAAATTTTTGGACTTCTCCTAGTTTAGGGTTTATTATTATTATTATTATTATTATTATTATTATTATTATTTATTATTATTATCAAAGGAAAACATGGGCCAGTTGTTGATAGGTTTCTAAAAATTTTCTGGAAAACCATACAGTCAAGAACTCCCAAGAACTGGAGAAAAATCTGCTATATTCCCGCCAATAAGTGCATTGGCAAACTTTTTCAAAAATATATTATCTCCAATCAAATTTGGAATTCGTTTTATTAGATTTGTGGTGTTGAGCCACGAACACTGGTACTAAGAAATTACAGCCATGGAAAAACAACATCAGATCAATTGAAGCCCTAATACGTTAGAAAATCACTGTTGAGCAGTTATAAAACATGCACAGAATGTGATTACAAGAGGCATGCCAAGAAACAAGAGAGTGAAATAAATATGCAGTAAGTGCCATTATTATTTATTTAGGTATTGTAAAAGCATGAATATTTTGAACTAGACCTAAACGCCAAATTCTAGCGTCATAAATAGAAAAAGTGACGTTAGCGCCTTATAGCAGAAACTTTTTGAAATTTTGTTCAAAGCTGGGGTAAAGGAGAAGTCAAATGAGAAGTCAAATTTGAGAAGTCAAATGAGCCAGGGAATTGGATTCATGAAGAATGATAGCCAAACTAACAAGAAACGTTAGCTTCATTGCTTCGCAGAGAAAAAGCTGCTCATCAGCAGGAGCTGCTGCGACCACATCTTCATTCTAAAATAGATTGCTGAGCACTGTCTTGGTGGAAAACAACACTGTATATTACACTTATTTACTTATAAAAGGCCTTAATAGCATCCAAAGGCAGTTCCGTGGGACCACTGCAAGTATCACAGTGAGGCTGCACATCGCTTTAAATCCAAAAGTTGCCTGTGTATAGTGACTGAGTGTTCAGTATAAAAATATCATAGTTTTCCCTCCTCTTCCTTTCTCCTTGTACAAGGTTTGACTCGAGAAAAAATTCCTAACAAACAAACCAAAAAATAACTGCAAATGATGATCAAGAAATACTGCAGATATAAGAAATGCAATCAAAGATTTAAAGAATTTGGAGGATTTGATGGCACTGATTCTTCACACCATTTTTCCCTATCTCACAATCCCTTCTGCATAATCATAAAACTATAAACCAACTAATACTAGACGAACATTCTGATCAATTGCTGTTGCAAAAAGGTTTTCTTATCAGTAACGATAGCCTCTTTAGGAGGATTCCACGGGCCATATCTTGGAATTTAAGTTGCAGCAGATGGAATTTTGAGAAGCTGAAGTCAAAGCAAGAAATTTAAAAGCCAAAGATGCCTTTCCAATAATGGTCAATATTTGGTCGTCCAACAGGTTAAAGGTACTTAGTGCTCTGTTGCACGAAGCATTATCTCTAGGCTATCTGAGAAAAACTGGAGGTCGTCCAAATAGTTGCCTTAAAAAACTCTACAGTATCGTCTACCTTAATCTCATCGAAATGAAAATTACAGCAGAGAAGAGTTCTAAGTCCCAAATACGGATTTTTTTAATCCAAAGAATGGCACTGCATTAAGTACCAAATAAGACAAAGAGCGGGAAAAGGCCTTATAAAAACTGACAAAAACTGTCCAGGGAAAAGTTAAGACGCCTGGAAAAAGATTCAGTCGACAAGTGGATATGTAAGAATGGTATGTTGGAGTTGTGGACGTTTAGGATTTCAGTAAAAGTGGAAGGGTCAACGATGCAGTACTGAAAAAGTAAATGTACTGTGTGAATTGGATATTTGAGAGTATTCCTTGACACTACAAATGACAACAAAAGATCCCTAGGCATATCCTGCAAACATTGGAACACGTGATAGGTCCTCAAGGGCCAAAGAGAAATGGCAAAATTTAGTTCAGGCTTGATTCAGCCAACATTTACCTTAAACGTACAATCTGTATCACTGAAAGGTGTTAATCTAGTCTCATAGGCGGTCTTTGGTATATCTTTAAGATGTCGATATTTCCGTGTCTGCAACGTTATTTATCACGACATCCAGCCTCCCACCATCTGCATTAACTAGTTTTAGAATTATTTTTTTTCATCTAGATAAAAAACAACATAATTCCTCTATTATTGAGGATACACACCAAGCACAATTTTTATACTTCCTTAGCTCTTTGGCTTTTAAATCCCATAATTAAACCTAGCAAGACCAAGTCAATAACATAACTGGTAACACACAACAACTAAAATATTAAACTAAACCTGAATGTAAGTGACTCGGTATTTACCTCAGTTCATCCTTTGTTGGCGCTTTTCCTGCTAACATAAGACTCGCAATTTCAGCAACTTTTGGATCCATACCCATACTTGCAACGGCACATAATTTAGCACCCCTTTTAAAGGAAAGAGAGGGTACAAAACACTCTCCAAATGCACCAATACAG
Organism: Morbakka virulenta; assembly: GCA_003991215.1. Lineage (NCBI taxonomy): Eukaryota > Metazoa > Cnidaria > Cubozoa > Carybdeida > Carukiidae > Morbakka > Morbakka virulenta. The sequence goes on from RDPX01000035.1 coordinate 175,006, forward strand.
GATTTTTTTATTAAATGAGGAAATCGGTGAAACAAAGAGAAAGCCCCTTTGTTGGTAAAACTACATAGCTGCTGTTCCATTTTAGGCACGCAGGTTACATTTACAATGCTCAAAGCGGCAAACCTGGAAGTTTGGACTAGTTGCTGCCAGATGCATAAAAACAAAAGTCGGATTTGGAAAGGGCGGGGTCGCCCTTGGTTGCCTAAATTAAACGAAATGAATTAACAAATAAACGTTTTTCGCAAAATACAGCCCGCTTACAAGAACTGCATACTGCCTCTAGGCATGAAACCGGCCAGCTTGTTACTTTCCTTTCCAACAAATCTAAACCATCGAGCTTGTATTAAATAGTAGCATAGGTCATAGGAGCCAAAATAACAATCTAGCTGCTGATTTTGCCTTTGCTTTTGTGATCTGCTTACAAATTATTTACTTTCAAAATATTTATGGTGTAAACAAATAGGGAAGCACAAGGAATATACAAACCTCCTAATATGTCCCAATTTTCAAAAGGATAACCTGATATTGGCAGGAGGCTAGTAAAATGAGCTATCTATCAACTACCTTGATCAACTCTTTTCATAAAATTCAAACTATGTATCCGTTAATGTTCACTGTGGCTACCATACTGTCCTGTGACTTCCTCTTTATATGGTCTAATTGTGTGTGATGATTTCAATACTTAATTTTCATCCTTTGGCCATTATTCCCAGTCTAAAATGACACTTACTGATAAATTTAATTTTCTCTTGTTTCCTTATCTTCATTTTTTGGATCATCCTTTTTAAATGTGACGATTCTTATTCTTTCAATTTTTTGTCCTGTGGAATTATAATTTTTAGGACTTCTACTACAAGTATTCTTCTTTTCTTCTATACCACCCTCATTCTCCAACTTTCAAATTATTTCAATTTCAGTTTCCTTCTCTTCAAGGTCATATTTAGCTACCCTCTTCCTTCCTCTTTGAATGTAACGCTTCTTACTCTTTCAATACTGTCCAGTGGAAATATCAGTTATCTTCTTTCTACTCTTTGTTTCTCACTCTGACTGTCTCAATAACTTCTCATTCTCCTTTACTCTTTCCTTTAATTGTTTAGCATTAGATATTAAAAAATCCTAAACACAAAAAACCAAAATTCAGAACCTTCAACAAAGACAGTCGAGAACCGAATTCGGACCTTTTCCTTGAATAAGCGATAACTTTAACCACTACACCACGGGCGACATGTTTTAGAGGTTAAAATATAAAAGTTTCATAATATTAAAAATAACATTCATTATTTATACAATTGAAAATGGGCATATTGTTACAACACATACTTATGGAAAGTTTCATAACGATAACTTGAAAAAAAACACCTCTACCAAGAAAATCCAATAAAGGTTGCCTACATGGGTCTGTCATGAAACTGAATACTGTGCTAGGCGTACTGGAACGCTTCGTCTGCCAGCTGGGAGATAATACCATCTTGAATAAGACCCAAAGTACCAATTCCTAATCACGGAGCCCTAACCTTGCTTTCTATTTCTCGTTGGTAGGAAATTCCCTCTTTTAGCTCTGCGAAAATTCTAGAACCAGATATCAGATATCAGAACCTGAATACGCTGTCGATGGCCCTTTTAAAAGCAAAAACATTAAATTTTTAGAAACAGGGGTTCGATACCATGCTGTTGGCAACCTTACATACACCTAACAGAATTTCACGGTAGCTACTTCAAATACTGAGGTTAGTTGATTTAAAATAGTGATCAAAATATTCATCGACCACTAAATATTGACTGACCTTGTATAATAGGCAACAAATTGTCCTTCGTCGACGTTTCCATCGTATAAGATATCATCGAACCCTGCCCCATGACCTAAAAATAGAGACAATGTACAAAAATGGATGCCCTTCCCATTTGGTTACAGGAATCTGTACGATGCTTGCCCGTCTAACAAACAACATCTTTCTGTTAAAGACAGACCCGTTGGAGTCGAGGGCAAGCCTTAATTTTCTCACATATGCACAGTCAGTTTATATATGTAAGCTTGTCTCCTAAAAGTATGGAATGTACAACAAGTAAATTGAGATTATGGATATATTTCTATAATAGAAATAAGTGGCACGAGAGTTTTGATTTATGATATAAATTTATTAGCTTGGTGCTACTCAAATTGAAATATGTACCCTTGACCATAAACTAACTCCATACGCATCCTTTAATTTATTAGCTCAGCGGCAACCAAATTTACTTAGCTACAGGGCCAAAATATGTACCCTTGATCATAATCAAACTCGATAAGCACCCTTTAGAGTGAGGCATCCTACCTTAATAGCATTTGCGATGCCTGAAGGGCATTGAATATTCTAAGTCACAAAAAAGATTACTTATTCGTTTCCTAAATTGGAAAGTGTTCCACATTATGAATGATTGTTCAAAAAGTTCATGCCCTTTTTTTAAATCCTATTTAGTAGATGCTGACTTGGTCTACAAGGAAACAGCCATATACTGCTCCATGAACTCTATGTATACTTACAGTACGATACAGTAGTAGTATATACTTACTTGAATAGGAACTTAATGTTACAACAAATGGTACCAGAAAAGCTCTTTCGGATCATATAAATAATTTTGAAACATTACGCATTTAGTCCTCACATTCGACATGATCTGGGGTATCTTTTCTTACCCTACATACTGTGAGCTTTTCACGTCCGTAAAAATTTTTAAGGAACTCCAATATTAACCCATGAGTACACTTAAATGATTTTCCAGTGTATAAAAAGGCATGGACGAAGAAACTTTCTCAAGTCCCTGATCTGCTGTATAATTCCATTCATACGTACGTAAAAACTGATATGAATAAAAAGTCTCTATTTACTGTACTTCTAAGTGATCTGAACTATATTTGTTTCTCTTGTTTTCTCTTGAGTACGTAAACCAACTCAATTTTTCATGTTGTACTAAAAATTAAATAAGAAAAGAACCCACTGTCTCCACGGTTGTAAGGCAAATACGTGAATGGAAGCCATAATATGGTGTGCTGAATGGAAATCTAACTGGATCTTTCATCGATTAAAACCAGTGTAGTTTTCAGAATAGAAATGCCTGTTCTTCTACGATGTAAGTGATTATTTTAATTGAAACGAAAATATTCACTGTGGTGGAAATCCAATTTGAAAGAAAAGAAAAGAATTTTCCTCCATTATTGATCTCGTTTTAATTTCCGTGTTGTCCTTAGCGGGCCAACAGATCAACCACGTTTTCGCTTAAAGCGAAATTTTAATGCCAACTTTAAGTGTGACGTTACAATCAAGCTGGCCTTCCTCGGCATCAAAATTTGCGTTAATGGTAATAATTAGTACAAGAATTATTTCACTCTTGAGAAATACGGGCATTTTATTCAACAAATACTTCATGATTCCTGAAAATTTCTAGGCTCATCACACTTATGGGACTGAATGGCCTGTACTCAAGAACTTCTGAAGAAACAGGTACCAGCAGAACAGTTGTAACAGAGCGGAGCGACTGTTCAGCGTAAAGAATTGAGTGTTTGAAAGAAAACCATAACGTATAGCATATATATAGTTGCATATTGTTGTTTTAAGATATCCGTTTCTAAGAATTTTGGAGTTTCAAAACGACGCTATTGGTCTTTTAATAAGGTTCTTGTTCCAGCCCTAAAAGATCTAATTTTTTAGGGAAAATGATGGGTACCAAAGGCAGGGAAAAGAGTATAACACTGAAATGGGAAGAGGCAGGAGGAAAGATCAAAGTCAAATTGGGAGAAGACAAGGTAGTGATTGAAGAAATGCAAGAAGAACTCCCTGATGGCGTCGATTTGTGTGGAAGCGTGTATGACAATGACTTATTTTTCGTGGCTGGGAAGAGTACAGATATACTTGTTTTATCTTGTAGGCCGAGGTTTATACGTAAATATATAGTGCACCTTACAAAGATAGCGTTAGGTTCCACAGCAAGACGTCACTGAAAGTGCATTAACAACAAATTCTTAGATATTAGCAACCGTTGAAATCCAGAAAACAATGTAATCAGTTAAATTCTATTTCAAAGATAACTAACTCTGAAGCTACAATGCTCCCATTCTAAGCTGACTGTCGTCATACAAGGTTTCTTGTTTGACAAATGTTGAAATAAATAATGAATATTAAGAAATATATAATGTTGAATATCATGATTAATATAATAATGAACATTGAAATTGAGGATGTATCAGACTCTGCAAATGGTAAAATATCCAAATCAAAGTAAAGACAAACCGTCGATGAAGAGATTGGAATTAGATAAAAACACGTCATTCAATGTTATATTCACTCTGTAGCTTACGATGCTCTGATATTAAAGTAAATCAAGTATACAAATCATTATTTCAAATACAATTAAAAATGCCAATTATGATATATGACTGACCCTAGGGCTTTTTCACAGTACCCGATACTCTTTTCGCCTCATCATTACATCATAAATAGCAACTTATCAAGCAGGATGTTTTGTCTAAGAGGCTAAACGGCAGGAAACAAGTAACATTTACAATTTTTAAAATGTAAAACGTTTGGTTAGTTTTACCTGCATAACGGAGACTCTTTCCAAACTGCATTGTCCAGAAGAATGGAACACTACGCAGTTCTGTCTTCTTTCCTAACATATTTAATGCTGCACATCTTCCTAAAAAAGTATAAAACTCTAGTTACTTACTCTGCTGCTTTTGGAATAAGTGATCATTTTCCACAATCAATAATGTAATTTAATAACGCAGAGTCTAAAGTTCTAAAAGAAGGCTTACACAAAATCGTATAATAGGAAATCCTGAGTGTGAAGAACGAGACAGAAAAGATAGGACTGAACTGAAACTAACACATCAAAGGAGAGGCCGGAGGTGCAGATGAACAAAAATGAGTTCCACAGGGTAATTCGCGAGGGTTAAATTGGAGTATGGGTGGAATAGGTCAAGGGAAAACTCAAGTAGTCTAAGATTATAATTATAATTCTACTATTTTTTTAACATCGCACACATTACTCAAATCAAAATTCATCATATAGCGTATTTGATAAATCAAATTTTAAATGACAATAAATATCACTATATAATGCAGTAAGATACTTATAAACAATCTGAAATCAACACTTACTTAAAAGTGCCAAAGTCACAAAAAATGCTTTTAAATGTGGTAATACTAACCATGTGCAGATGAAAGTTGCCAATGTCCAATATTTACCGTTTGACCATCGTTGAGGAAGTATGGAAATGCAGCGATGTCACCACCAGCAAATATACCATCAGCTGCCTCCAGATACTAGGGTTTCAAAAGAATAAAACGTCTAACGAATCGACTTTGTTTTATGTTGTCAAAGTGTGTAAGGGAAACATAAGTAAAAAGTGATTTATGTACCACGCATTGGGTAGGTTGATTAATGTGGCACACGGATAATCCAAGACATATAGAATATAGCTATTCCCTAACAAAACAAAGCAAAATCACGTATTGACAAGTTTACTATTAAAATTGGCTTCTTTACGCAAATTAAAAGCCAGAAAAGTTCTCATTTTCCGGAACCAAAATGCGGAAAAGTCCTATTTAAATCGGCTTCCATAACCACTCATTGGACGCCTTGGCCATATTCTCTATTATCGCAAGTTTTACTTCTTTCACTAGACTTTCAGAGACTCACAGCATTTGTGGCTGCCTCATCCTTTCCAAAGAAATCTATACTTGTACATCACACTCGGTGCTAGCAATGGAGCAGTGAGGCCTCAGTAAATAACATTGGAAAAACCTCTAAATTAAACTAAAGACATGAGCCGATAGTTTTAAAAAGACTTAATGCTGTTAAAAGTCAACAAAATATGTCTTGATGTTTTAACTGGAAATCTATCTCGATAACTCGGCAAGCATACAAAATGCAGGGTAGGTAGCTTACTATAAAATGTCCCTTTAGATCACGAAGCGTTGGAAGGCCCATGCTGTTGGGAAGGGTTCAGTTTTAGATATACTGCAAAAATTCAAAAGAATTGCTTTACAAAGGCTGGATGACCCGGTATGTTTCCAGCATTACCTCCCCTAAGAATTAATTCTAGGTGAACATTAGCCAGCGCAGTTAGCCTCTGGGGAAAACTGGCTAGCCTCTCATTATCTCCAGATGTATATTATTTATTTGATAGCCACGTCCTACGACCCTTCCTTAGATACAACTTACTCTCACTTGAAAAATCTACTTCTGTAAGAATTCGAAAATAACAGTCAGCTTAGCTTTGCGTTGTTCTTGGGAGGTAAATATGTAAAGATTTTTAAATAAACGTTACGACAGTTCATTTAAGGATACTGTTTGCACAACATGTAATATATGAAGTCGACAAAAGTAATTAATGGAAGGGCATACATAACGTTTAAAGAAAATTTCAAAGCACAAAGAGTTTCTCAGTAGTCTTTCATTGTAAGGTTGGGTTTTAATCAGCAGATTTCTGAAAGGCACACTTAGTAGCAAACTTTTGCCAAGTGAATTCCTCGGTCTGCTTGCAGCACATAGTTAAATCACAGCCAAGGGGATGAGCCGTAGATAAGATCTTGGCGTTTGTCGTCCAAATACCACCTTTAAGAGGTGTTTGGATAATTCGGTACAATATTGTTCAGATAATGCTTCAGCTTGGTCTTTAGTGTAGGGCTCTCTCTGTGTGTTAAGTTACGGTGCTACTCTTACGGCCAGGTTTCCACACTTATGAGAAGATAACTCACTGCTCTAAAATAGAAGTTGTCATCTACTCCAATCCTATAAAGGCGACGCGTTTTGCTTAGTTTCTTAGATGAGATGAGGTAGAGGTTCTGTCTCTCATGCGGATTGAATCCAAATTCTGCTGTTCTTTGGCACTAGGAGAACTGCTCTTCCTCTTTCATTTTAACCCCAAGGGAACTTACCAGGTTTGCACTGTGGTGGTTTATAATATCTGAAAGGTAAATTCTCATCACAGGTCCCTTCTTCAGCTGTTGTCCTCACTGGATCCCTTGCAGTTTTGGCCAAGTTTAACATTAGAGAAATGATAAGTGTCGGTGAAAGCAAGCATAAACCAGGTCATGTACAGCATTATGATCTATGTCACGAAGCCGATCGTGCTACTTATCTAAAACTAAGTGAAAGAAACTGGCCTTACCTTATCAGTGATAANCTAAAATAGAAGCTGTCATCTACTCCAATCCTATAAAGGCGACGCGTTTTGCTTAGTTTCTTAGATGAGATGAGGTAGAGGTTCTGTCTCTCATGCGGATGGAATCCAACTTCTGCTGTTCTCTGGCACTAGGAGAACTGCTCTTCCTCTTTCATTTTAACCCCAAGGGAACTTACCAGGTTTGCACTGTGGTGGTTTATAATATCTGAAAGGTAAATTCTCATCACAGGTCCCTTCTTCAGCTGTTGTCCGCACTGGATCCCTTGCAGTTTTGGCCAAGTTTAACATTAGAGAAATGATAAGTGTCGGTGAAAGCAAGCATAAACCAGGTCATGTACAGCATTATGATCTATGACACGAAGCCGATCGTGCTACTTATCTAAAACTAAGTGAAAGAAACTGGCCTTACCTTATCAGTGATAATTGCTCCACTTTTGGTCAGTGGAATTCCAGTTCCCTGTAGATAGTCTGTTGAGGGCACCATACCTACAATTGAAGTACCAAATGCAGGCATATGCCATACACTACAGAGATATCATTTCATCTGATAACAAAAGAAGACAATTTACCTATATTAAGCTCAAGAAGAAAATAGTTAATGAATCAATAAGCAAGCGACAAAGAACACAAAAATGGCATTCATGTCTTATTGAACGTCAATCCCCTATCCTGTTAGTTTTCTTTTAAAATTTGTTTACCTTTAACACTGAACATCCAAAACGTTTTACTTAATAATACCAATATATCAGTAGGATTGCCTTTAAATGTATTATTTTCAAACCAAGTATCTAACACAGATGCTATTCTAATAAGTTAAACCATTTTGTATGGCATTCACAGTAAAGGTATCGATATCTCTTTACATTTTGTCATGTTGTATTGCATTGGGTGTTGGGCTATAAGAAGCCAGAAGAGATTCCAGTTGGAGAGAAAAAATCCGGCTATATAATAGATACATTGGCTGTGGCTTGTAGTATTGATACTTTCATATGAAATCTTGACCTAGCAAATCCCAGTCTCTGTTAAGATCTGGAAGATTAAGGCAGTTCGACCAAGTAAACTATATCGTAGTGGTAGTGGACTGAATTCGAGATCGAAGCGACGAAGACCTCCACAGAAGATTTAAACCGGTGCTGTCAAGGAGTGCAGCAAGTTGTTGAGCCTTTAGCCGAAAGGCTGATATGGATTTGATATGGGATAGCTGGGAAGTATTATTGTGGTGTTTACCAAATCACCCATCCCTTGATTCATGGGGGAAAAGTGGCAAGCCCATTAAGGTAATAACACAACCCTGCTGTACATCTTATACTCATTCTGATTCATAACAGCCAAAGTATACAGCAGTAGCAAAAAAGTTTCGAGAAAAATTTCAAGGGGAGTCATATCTGTGTTACCTAACAGATCTAAGGCCAAGTCTTAAGACCCCAGAACACTAGCTATGATTCTGGGGACCTTCACTAGGTGAAATAAGATAAAAGGACTGTGTTAAAATTATTGTGGAAGCATATCTTTAGTACAAAAGGTTATGTCAATAAACTAATAATAATAATAATAATAATAATAATAATAGAATGCCCTTTGGCATACATAACAACATGGCTCTTTTTGCCTGTGCGTTGTTGTTTTTGTCACCAAACAGGGCAATAATAAATATCCAGTCTGTATTCAATGCTGCAATACCAGACTTAGTGCTAGTACTAAGACATCTCTCCATGTATTGTCAGCTATCAGGCTAGGAGTGGGGAGTGCTGTAGTCATGAGTTGTTGTCATACAACAACAACCGCTTGAGCAATGTGCCTTTCCTCACTTGTTGTGAGGCGCCACTTGCAAGGTTGAAGTGATGTTTCCATTTTTATTTGGTTATTTTATCTCACTCTTGTGGCTACAGTACATGTGCCTGCATTCAACTTTCCTGGCTTGTTGTTGGGCGCTGAATGTGGGTTTTTCACCCATCCATCACTAGATGGTGTGTAAC
>RDPX01000035.1:194271-224385 GCA_003991215.1 Morbakka virulenta
TCCTCTCTACCCTCTCTTGAAACCAATAGTCCTGCCTCATTTGTTACCAAACACATCCACCCACGTCATAAGCCTCAACATCACCAATCCCAACTACCACTCATCCGCACTCACTCTCTCTCCCACTCTCTCCCTATCTCCCTCTCTCGCACTCTCTCTCCCTCTCTCTCTCTCTCTCTCTCTCTCTCTCTCTCTCTCTCTCTCTCTCTCTCTCTCTCTCTCTCTCTCTCTCTCTTTCTCTTCAGAAAACGTACGGTAGTGATTGGATAATCAAGAATTTCCAATGCTCTCTACACAATCTAAAGTACATCAAAATACAACCCACTTTAAGCAGCCAATATCATCAATAATATTATTGTCTAGAAATGTTGTGTGTTTAAAGGATGAACCCAAAAGAATATAATAAAAACAGCTCCTAAAGTTTTGCCTGTGGGCTAATATCCTTACCGATTCCAGGTATACAGATATCAGCTTTTATAGTCTCACCATTCTGAAGTACAACAGCTGAAACCTGATTAAAAAAAATATATTACTTACTTATATGACTGATAGGTGTTTATATACCACTGATTTTTTCAACAGATTTTACCAATACAAAAGTGATCTATTATACGGGTTTAATCTTGTAAGACTACAATAAACAATATAAACTAACGAGGCAGATTAGGTCGATTTTCTGAGGAGATTAACTAAACGCTTTTAGTCAAGATAAATACCAATAATCGAAGGGAATTCAATATCTAAAGGTAAAATATAGCAATAAAAATCACATTTATTTTGATCAATAGCTATTTCACTGGCACTCGGCTCGACCACGACGCCAGAATAAAAAAATAATACCAAGATTGTTTTGACCAATGCTAACAATATGGACAGGGTCGAAAAAGACCGCCCAATTTTTGTGTTCAACCTGTTAAAGAACACTCACAAACCCCTATATATCTCCAACTACAATGGGTAGGAGTGGTTTTCAATAAATTTGAAAATAAAATTACCAGGGCAGCTTACGAAAGCTAAAGTGGATATTCAACCCAAATAATTTCACTTCGCTGAAAACTCTTCCGTCAGTGACAAAAGATAGCATGCTTGTCAGAAATTTAAGTACGGTTACTGGTCAGGCTGGCCATGAGAGAAACATCTCCGAAACGTAGCTCAGAAAAAGCTTACGACTTAAGACATGATAAATATTTTACATCAATAGCTTAAACTGAGTTTATAAAATCAAGAATTTTTACGATTAAGTATGGTTGTTTAGGAATTTCAGTGCTGGAATGATGCCAGATACGTGGGCCAGACGTCTTTAAGATTGATGGATAAAATAAAACAACACGTACCCAGTATTTTCCGAGATAAACACAATGACTTTCCAGTTCAGTCACAAAGCCAATGCAAGAGTAAACGCATATTTCAAATTGTGATTCGGCTATAGCACAGCATCTAATGCTAAACCTTGAATGCAGTGAAAATATTAACGAAAAACAGTTCAAAGTAAATGGCAGAGTGCTAGGTCTGCCTTCGAGTTAGGGGAATTGAAAACAATTCATATTCTACTTTCATCACTTCCTCTCTGTAGGCAAAAAGAACTTATGTAGTTTTTAATGGTCTTAGACAGTCACAAAAAGTGGCGCTATATCTCGATCTTTTCTTTGCTTCTCTTTGTTGACAAAAGCAATCTTGACTTACGTTCTCTTATTCTGGCGTCTTGACCCAGTCAAGTGCCATCGTAATATACATGGGCCACAATTAACGTCGTTTTAGTTGAGATATTAAAGTTTTTTTACCACCAATCGTTTATTTTATCCGTACAGTTAACGTGTTAACAGTGTTGCAACGCCATTGACAAGTGGGATTTCTAAACGACTTTCTGTAAAATAGTGCAATCGAAGTTTAGAGCTCTGGTAGTTGGCAAGAAAAATACAGAGCTTGTACAACGTTGGTTGTTTAAAAAAACACTATTGTTGTACCATCGCCAATGGTAAATTACGGAAGATTAATGTAACATACCTAGACTTCAGTAGAAAAAGAAAGTAATGAAGTAAAATGGGATTGCCAGGCATAAAAACTACCTAACCCGCGTGATAATGGAATATTCACAAATGTGAATATTGTTATACAAACAAATTCTAGAGAATCTAAAATGTGTTGTACGCGGAGGGTGAAGGATGCAGTAGAGTAAGAGATTTGGGAGGAAAAGGAAAAGGTTGAACGAGACAATAATTGCAGGCCCTACATAAAAACCCAGAGACGGGTGGAGGACATACAATTAAAAAATAGGTAGAAAAAAGATGTCGAGAGAATTGTAAATAACCTGGCAGAGAAACGAGTGACAAGGCATTGATAAAGGACTGCAGAGGTCTAGCGAGGTGGATAGGGATATGGGTATCTTTTACATGTGAACACCTCACCTTTCCATCTTCACCCTTTATTTCCTTTGTACCATGATCCATGTAGAAATTCACCCCTTTAGCTTTGTGACTCTATAACACAAAAATTAATCTTTGAAAAAAAATTTTCCCTAATATTTGCATTAAATTACTTAACAAATCAAAGCCTGAAAATTATAGTTACAAAATGTTCCTTACCCTATGTTTTTATATATTCGTTATCTGGTGTATTTGTAGAACAAGTGTTAACTACAAAACAATTTTGTGTAACAAGAACGAAAATAAAACGTTATAGAGCATTCACTTTTCAATGAAAGCTCATACAAAATTTGTAATACAAGAAAAATTCAGCTCTATACAGCCTTAATTTTGACCATCTAGAACTTTTCTGAGCTGTTCCCATCTCGTGGCGTTAGACGTTTGATGGCTCTACTCCATTCGTCTCGGCTATCAGCAACTTCAGAACTTGTGACCCTATCTCGCAGTGACACTCCAGTCATGTAGCGAAGCATGCGTCTATCAGAGCTGATAAGGCGCTTTTCCAGTTTTTGCGTAAGACGCCATGTTTCAACTCCATACAGAAGAACCGCCCGAACGCAAGCTTCATACACACGAGCTCTGCTCTTCAGTGGAATATGTTTATTGCACAGGATTCCTGCAACCTCACGCCAACTGCTCCACGCTGCCGCAACTCTCGCCTGAACAGCTCTCTCTACCCCTGCTTCTCTGTCTATCACGTCACCAAGGTAACAGAATGTCTCTTCCTCCTCTATTCTGACATCACCAGGTCCAAGATCTATGGAATCACTTCTGCTACCCAATTCTGTAAATACTTTCAACATCAAGTCATAATACTGGATGGCCAACGAATATTCAGATCGAATTTAGAATAACTCATATATATTATTAATAGTCATTCATTGTAGACACTTGAAAGCTAAATACTTGCATCTTTTGCAGCAGAATAGTATTTTTTTAGTGGCACAGAACCAATTCTATTACCATTTACGGTATAAAATTAATGTTTCGGCCACAACGCTGAAACTAGACCTAGATTTGTTTCACGTCAATAAAACATCGAGTTTCTAGGATGGGATCACAGTCTGTTTTTCTTTCGATGCATACCTATGAAAAGTCCATTTTTTTAAACTTTGTAATTTCATAACATTCCAAATCTTCTTCATCAAAATTATATCATTTCAAAATTTCATTTAGCCATTTTAATTGCCACAAACAACTCTCCCTCTCCCTATAGGCCTTTAGGAACACTTTCGCAATTTTTTTTTGTATTCTATTGGCAACTTTTCTATTGTTAGCAGAATTTCGTAATTTTCCGAGTTCAAATTTGTTTGAGAAGTTTAACTAGACAGCGAGTGCCTTCCTTGAACCTAAATTGAAAATTCTGCACAGTGGGTCACCAACACAAAGACACACTGGTTAGATTACTGTTCAAGGTGAATTTGATACACCTTATGTATAGGATTGATAAGGTTCATATACATGAGCTTTCAGCTTGCCCATCATACATTGCGGTAAAAATGCATAAAAGGGTTAAAAAAACGAATAAATAGCAGTTAATCGAACAAGTAAGGATTCTAATTCAACCGATGACCATTTTCAAAGTACTCACCACTGATCATAATGTAAAAATATACAAGAAATTCATTATTTAACATGCACTGACATGTAACTTATTTCGTATTGTGTTTTCGTTATTTTGATTTTTTTACCACTATTCAAGATGGCTGTCAAATTAAAATTTTTATTGAATGAGGTGACCCAGCCTTCGGCTTCCAAGTCATTGAATGCAACATGACATGAAACCTCAAGATTGACGTTAAATGGAGAGTCTGCAGATGTTCCTAAAATTATGCAATATAACGGAAATTTCAGTTCACATTTCATTTTCAATCCACCCTGCACACTGGAGCACTGTCCCCTGCTAAATATGTTCTTATAGAAGGACCGTCACAATTTATGTAGGTTGTATCCGTGCAACTTGGTCTTCCTAGCAAGTAAGTAACTGGAAAAAAGACCGAGCTGTTCTACGTCTACAGAAATTGACAGAAAACCAAAAAATTATACAAACATCTATCGATTACAGTTACAAATTACCTTTAGAAAAAAAGCTCCTATTTCATGTCCAAATATGTTTTTAAATGGTACACTTTCTCTGCCACTACCAACTACTGAAACTGAAGATGCCTTGTCAGCCAAATATGCAGCAACTTCCATGCCTAAAATAATATTGAAGCGTGTTGAAGCGTGTTGATATCGTTGCTCATCGTTTTCACTCTGCTAAATTTCATATCATCTGACGCAAAAGTAAACGTTGTTTAACTCAACTATGCAGTTTCCATACCCGTAAATTTTAAAACAAAGATAGCCTTTTTATTTCGAGGAATAATTTGTCATACTTCCAATCGGCAAATTTTCATATTTTATCATTTAACAAAAATACAAAAAGTACTTTCCAAAACCCTAGCATGGAAACCCTAATACATTGGATTTTTTTGTTGCATTAAACAGTAAAAGGTAACTTTTTAAAGACAATTTATTGTACTACTACGCAAGAAACACACTGGCAGTTTACTTTCTGTTAAATACTGAATTGAAGGATGAGTATAAAACTATTACATCTATCTAGCTATATCTCTATACATCTGCATCTATTTTTTTGTTGTTTTAACGTCATTTTCCCCCAGCAATTAAGGCTCAGACGGTGCCCTTTAGAAAAAAATTTTGTTTTGGCAGTGAGGAATTTCTTGGCCTGATGCCCTTCCTGACGCCAACCAATGGCTTTTTTTTTCTTTTGTAAAGTTCCAAATTCTCCTCACCCGGTCGGGGAATCATCTCGGAGCTTCTTGGTTACGCTGTAAATGAACTAATCATTGAGCCACGGCTTCTCGATATATCTACATCTATACCCAAGTAAAAATTAAAAAACCCATCTAAAGTAACTACTAAACAACTTGATCATCTGTTATCAAGTTATTTAATGATAATTTTTACAGCTTGGGATGATTTTTTGTTATATACTACATAAATATTTGACGAAGAAATAAATAAAAATAGAGTAGATCAATAATGGTAATTTCCATTCGTAAAACTATCTGTGTGAGCTATCAATATTTTAGACGGCGGAATGTAACTTAAATTAAACTGTTATATTCTGAAAAATCATTCCGAGGTGTTAAAAATTATTAAATGATAGTTTTGACATGAAGGAAACTTGGGACATTGCACAGGATTTAAAGAATGAGGAATGTTTGAGTGATTTTAGGAATATAACTACCTTTTCACGATATTTTATAGATTTGATTAAGGTTAAAGTGTGAATACAATATGCATTTCAATAACAAAAGTTTTCCTCCCATTACAATACGTCAAAAGTAACAAAGCTAATAGACGTTTTTCAAAAGTAAATAAAAGTAAGAAGGCTAAATGACATTTAATATTTATAATAATACTGATCATTGCACAAAAGTTGCTCATTAAAAACTATATTTTACATTTTTGAGCTACAGACGTAAAACATGTACCAACAAGTACACACGTATAATTTTTTTTGAGTAAGAGATACCAACAATATGAAATGGTGGGTTGATCTCATAAGTAAAACAACAATAAAAATCAAATGCAAAGTAAATGCAGAAAAATTCCTATTATCAGACTGGACAGTCCGTTAACGACAAAACCAAGGTTTCGAAGAAAATCTACATTAAAACACATATCTATTGTATGAAACTCCGACAAAATACAGAAAAAAATTGTGTTGACTGTTACTATCACTACTGCTATTACTACCACCATAAGTATGACTATGAATCTTGCCGCCGCTTCATTTATCATTATCATTACTGTTATTTTGATTTTTACTTTTACGATTACTATTAACATTACTATTATTATTATTTCAATTACTACTACTATTACCACTGCTACTGCTGCTGGTATTACTACTACTTCTACTACTGCTACTACTACTACTACTACTACTACTACTACTACTACTACTACTACTGTTACTACTGGTATTACTATTACTACTTTAACTACTATTGTTGCTATTAACTATGCCATTGCTATTGATATTACTACTATAATTAGTATTACTGATATTAAACGGAACGTGGGTTGCTATAATAAAAAAGAGATAATGTCATATTAAGTTGTTTTTGAATAAATACTTAGCTGTTGGTTTAGCTGTGGACGTTATTAGGTTAGACTAATGTCCATTATTGATGCCATCTCTATAACATCAGGTAATGTTGCATAAAACATTTTTTACTGGCGCCCAATGTGGAATATGAATAAAATGTTTAGAGAACGATTCACTTACAACTACAATAATGGAAAATTTTTTCTCGTTGGTGGGACGCACAGTTTAATTCAACCTCTTCTATACTTACATGACGTTACAAAAGAATACAAAAATAAACGACACGGACGTTTCTTATTACGAATGCTTACGATAAACTACAGTGCGTATCAATATTAAAAAAATACGTAAAAACTAAAACATGGTCTCTTACTTAACTTTATTTACAGATATTGACGATGATGGTGGCTACTTGAAGTAACATATTAAGATTGGATAATAAGTTTTAAAAAATTCATATTCAAAGACCTTTTATTCCTTGATACGTGCATAACTTTGATATAAACATAGGAAATTATCCATTGGCAAACGTACCAATAAATCCAGTACCAATAACTACGACCCGTTTGCCTCTTGCAATTGAATCTGTTGGAGAAAAAACATGAATAAAACGTGTACCATTATATCTTATTAACAAGCAGATGTATATAAATGTACACATTAGATATGGTACAAAACAGTAAAAACTATTGGCAAGTAACTTTGTAAGACAAATTCATATTTTGCCAGCTAAAGCGGTGAATAATACCAACAGGCAAGTAAATTGGAAACAAAAACTGGTTGACCTGGAAGAAATTGGTAAAATATTTTTGCTGGTAGTATGCGTCCAAAATAACAAGAAAAGGTACTAATCCCAAACGTGCGTCAAAATTTTTTTATGGCACAGTAAGAAGAGTGATCCAATTCTTCTCAAACTCCAAATCTTGCAGAAAAAGGTAATTTGTCATCTACAAATGACCGAGTTTTCTACCTAACTTACTTAGTTTAAGTGTCAGTGACGGACTTTAGTTTCTGTAATGTTTTTAGTGTGTGAGTGACCGTACAAGTGTTTTTTTAGAGTACAAGGCATTTTGCGGCAAAAAAGTAATTTTCTCTTCCTATATTGACAACCTATTTTCGGTATTTTCGATATATCTCGTTCTTACCGAATTACCTCGCATATGGTGTTCTCCATATATAGTCATATATAATTATATCCAGATTAAATGATGTCAATATAAAAGCGTTTTAAGCGTGATGAAAAAATAGGTTTTGGTAGACAAACTAAAAATACAAAGTAATTTTAGGTAACGAAAATTAATCTTTACAATTATTACTTTTTTATGCCAATTTTTATTTTATCTTCAATACCAAATTCAGTACCATAGTTAGCTCTTTTGATACTGGTTAACTTCCTTTTTATTCATCATCCTCTTCTATTCAAATATAGTTGACCCATTACATAAAAACATCAAGTGGGCCTTTTTTCCTTACTTCGGCTGCTTTATACATAAAACCCTTTCTACGTGCTAAGGGCAGCTCAAGTGACCATATCACAAAATAACATAGCCTGTGTTACACGCAAAGCTACAAAGGTCACTGACACCAAATTTAAACTCCCTACATTGCATGGTGTAATGTACTTTTCGATTGTAGGTCCTTGTCTTTGGTAATTGACCAACATTTTTTCATATCACCTCTTGTCAGTGATATGATAAATTTGATAAAATGTCTGCAAGTGTGATATTTCAATCGGCTTCTCAGGCACTCCTGAAGGTATTCAGATTTAATTGCAAGGCTGAATGCAAAGAACAATGCATGTTTGTTTAGTGTTGCATGAAATTTACAAAAATGTGTAGTGGAGGAAGAGGTGCCTCGTCCAAAAACTGAAGCTGAGATATGAAATGTCGCAGGAATAAAAACTCTGGCTACTGAAATTTTGTTACTTATATTTTTATTATTATAGCACTACGAACTAAGAATCACTACTTAGCATTTGTGAAACTTTATGCCCTAAACTTGTGTAGATATGTGAGTAAGGGGAGCAGAGTATACAGTATATTGTATTATTTTGCCTTGATTTAGTTTGGTATAATGGAAATTATACCAAACTTAAAAAACTATAGTTTACGGGTCATAAAACGATGGACAAAACTTTGGATTCAGGGCTTTTCCCTTTACTACACACATAATAGATAAAATTCCAAAATCCAGCTTTGAACAAACTTCTTCAGGGTCAAACCCTACTTTGGCTGGCTGCAGCAAGCTAAATTTAATCGATACAATGTTGCAACTTAGAAATATGATAATTCGAATATTTTGAAAGGAGAAAATGGAAGTAAATATTGGTCAAATAACAACCTTTCAATCACATAAGATACTCAAGGTCAATGTCATAGCTGAGGTCATGGTTGATCACCAATTAAGACCGTTTACTTTCGACGAAAAGAAACACAAACTAATCATAATCGCTTGTGATCATTTGGTGTTACAAAAAGGATACCATCTATCATTACTCTACAGTAGGTAACAATAACGAACACTAGAAAAATTGCAGTGATAAAAGATTAAATGTAGCTCCTTATAGAACTGGGAGCTTTTCATTTAACTTTTGGTTAAAAGATACAAAAACCTTGCACATCCCTATAAACAAATAGTCGATGAACAAGTTAGGCTCAAACAAATATAATTTACACTATGTAAGCACTGTATTTTCATCTTAAAGTTCTTACCAATGTGTTTTGCATCTTCTGGACTTCTCAGGTAAACAATATTTTGTAGATCCCCACCAGGTACCGACAGCTGCCTTGGTCTAGAAACACAGTGATTCATTGACACGATTTTAGAAAAACAAACAAAAATGTAACTGTGAGGCAAGTAAGCTAATACCTTTAGCCAAAACACCTAAATACCTAAGCGTCACATTCTCAACTCGAGCATGGTACAAGTATGGCATCTTGACCATTGTGTTTCTGCTTCAAAGTTGTGTTTAAATTACTCATGCATCATTGAATTCCAACCATAAAATGCATTCAGAGTGTAGTGCCCTTAACATGAAAGTAAGATTTTTGGAGAGTTGTGAAGGAAGCGCAATAATCCCGACAAGCCACCTAGCTTAATCCTCTCCTCCCAACTTCAATGAAATTTATGTCGTCAAAGAATCCCAGGAGTTATGGTTTGGTGGTTAGTGGACTCATACAGTACCCAACAGTTTCAAAGTTTCGTTTTCATTGGCAGAAAAATTGAACACTTCCATTAAGCGTTAGGCATAAGGCCAAGGATTCTTCAATGCTTTAAACAAAGCGCCCCTTAAAACACTGTTCACGTCTAAGCCCAATAAGGAATATTACTTCAATGAAAAAAACACATGAATAGGTTAGTCTCACTCTTCCACATTACTTACTGCAAAAACGTTGCCTCTAGACTGCCCACCACAAAAAGTGGCAAACTGCCTTTGATCTTTGCTTTGTTTTCCACATGAATAAAACCCTGATTGGCTCGGCTTCTTTCCATATTCTTGCATCCTGGTCCAGTTTAGCGTGAATAAAAAAGCTCTCGACCAAAATGAACGTGATTTCACAAAGCTTAGTTGAATTAAAGATAAGACAGGAAATAGAGAGTTTGATAATGTAATTGTTCCCCAAGTCATTCTGCATTGGAGTTTAAAGAGAGTTTTACTTTTAAAGCCTTTGAATAAAAGAAAAAAACGAAACTTACTTCCCACCAGATGCCAACAGAACTTTCGTATAGTTCATATTTGTTCCATCTTTGAAGTAAACCAGCTTTGCTTTAGGATCAAGCTTTTCCGCCTTGAATAAAATAACATCAAATGGAAAATTATTGAAGAAAATATCTCTCTCAATGCGACAGGAAAATCCAACTCAATAAAATTTGTTGTGGTTACCATGTCAAAAACTTACTTGCAATGATTTTTTATTCGTCAAAGTTTTGAGATGTTGCATTAGCAAATGATGGCTAAAATGTCAACGCGAGATTTGGAAACACAAAAACGTTTGCCAATGCCCATCGGGCTACGCGCAGTTCGGTCCTCCAGATTTCTAAACGTTAACTTCGAGTAGTTGGGAACATTACCAGGAACTCAGTTTGAAAAATGAATGCTATCTAACTGTGTACAATAGATCGAGGCGAAGGAACAACATCACAGCTTTAAACTAAAGACAAAATTGCAGTATCGAGCTACTTGGGCTGAGAGCAATGTACAGCCATATTCGTTTAAATAAGTTTGTAGAATAGATAAAAAATAACTGAAATGAATATTAAAAGTAGTTTTTTTGTTTGTTTAGAGGTCATACATCTCTTCCTATTCTTGAACTAAATATGATACACTCACAGATCTATCTCAGATCTATCTCAAAGTATAGAGAAGAAAGCTGGCCCAAGCTCGCAGGTCATCTCTTCCACAAAGGTTAACTGACGTAAAGTTAAGATACAATTGTATTTGTAAAAATCTAAAGAAAATGGAAATGTACTATTTTAACATTCTTATGGCATAGTATTATTTCAAACGTAATTCAAATTGTAACTGGTAAAATTGCATCAATTTTAAACATGTTTTTAAGATGTTGTTTTCTTTCTTAAAAGATAAAAAAGTTTTATGACCCATTGCTCCAAAGTAAATCAATCAATTTCTCTTGATACTGGTCTTAATCTTGTCTTTACCTTAACCACGAAACTGCATAATAGGGAGTTTTTTTAAGATGGACTACTCATTAAATTGTTATTGCAACTGTTTTTCGCGCTTTTGCTCACGTAGCACCTTCTACCCAAACCCTAATTCAGGATGTCAGGGTTATTAGGGCTACGAATTTGAAATGTAAGTACATAAGATCTTCCTGTGGCAGCTATCATTACGGAAAATAGGAGACTAAACTAAACCGTTAGTATACGACCTGCCTCAGTATAACATCTCTAAAATAGTTACACAAAAAAATAAAAGTATTGTTAAGAAGGCTGTGGCTTAACAGCATATAAAAAGATCGCTCTAAAACCCCCTTTATACACTGTATACACTATCCCTTTTTTAAATTGAGGGGTACAGCCGCTCACAATTACCAAGTACGACGGTAAAATGTGAATACTGCAGGTAGCTTTTAACATACATAGATACACTATTCCACCTCGTAATATGAGTTCCTTCAGGAGTAATGTTACCAAGACTGTGAACTATCACTGAAACGTTGCTGCTTTGCCAAAAGAGACCAAATCAGCCAATTGACAAAACCAGGCATCAGAAAGAATCAGAAAGCATCAGAAAAACTTACCTCTTTATTCCCAAGAAATTCGATTCCGTGCTGCTCAAAGAAGTCGGATGATCTCAGGTATAGCTTTGATGGGTCTATGCTTAAGGCCTGCGTTAAAAACACATAAAATGATTTGCAAGTAAATTCATGTCTAAACAATTTTAAACGCAAGTTTTTACTCTAATACTCTTCCTGGTAATGAACTCATTTAGTTTAATAGCTACTCTACAAAACATTAGGCAAGAATGGACATTAACGAATAAGCCGTGAAAAGAATACACCACCTCTGACATTTAGGTCTGAGACTTTCCAAAGACATAAATATCTAGTATTGTACCTCAACAAGATGATGACAGACAAGGTAAGTGAAAATTATTATTTCTGGAAGAAATCAATTTTTCTAAACAAAATGTCTGCAATTTGACAAGCGGCACGAAGTGACAACACTATTTAAAAGTAAATTATAAGAAAGTTGTTGCAGTTGTTGACAGGAAATAATTGGAATCAACTTCAGATTGGCGTGCTATGCATTGGCCTTTTAATGGTTTACTCGTACACATCAAAAAAGTTCTCAGATGTGTCTGCAAAAACACGATTGCTGTACTCTAAATATGATCGAACTGTACACTTAATGACACAAAACAATGTTTTTACAAACAAACCAACTAAGTCTGATAAGTGTGTCTGCTATCCAGCTTATAAAAAACATTGCAAATATACTTAGCGCATATTTTTTCTTTATGATCCACCTACTTATTCTGATACTGAATGTTTGAAGGATTACATGACCTACTGAAAGAAATAGGCTGAGTCTTAATCAGAATTTAATGAAACACCCAATATCTCTACCAACTTTAATAACTGTCTTTTGCGTTGATCTCTGGATAATTCTTATCAGAGGCGTATCTTTTATTTCTTGTCTTCAGTTTGTTTATAAAACTCAAAGCCCCTATAAGTCCCGTCCTTGCAAAATCAAATATCTTTAACCTAATTCATATACGACGTTGAATACTTTTTTCTTTTATTAAGAATATCTGCTGTTTACATTTCGAGATACAGTATTCTCTCTAATTAAAGGACACTCTAAAAAGCGGACACCTCCAATTAACGGACAAATTTCATTACATCGGACGAATCCTAGTCAAACTCTCATAAAAAATTTTCTAAAAAGCGGACAAGCAAATAGCGGACACTTCAATTAGGGGACACCAGGAGAAATCGTTCAAAGTCTTTAAGATTTTCATTGAAAAGAGTAAAGAATTATCGTTTATAAAGGGTTTTTTTCTTTATGTTATTACTTTAAACATTTGTTGATTCGATTGTTCAGCCCTTTCTCGGCTTTCTCTATTGTTTTCAGCAGCCACTTTACGGCTGTTGAAGGGCCCATAAAACGATATTTTACAGGAATTTCCAGCCCATATCCTCCCCCGCAGTTAACCCTTTTACCAACAACTTCGGCTTGTATGTAGGTTTGAGGTAAGGTTAGGAACATGGACCAAGCTTTTGAGATGTATTTTGGGATGTGCCCTACAATAACTTCATTTTCCAGAGAATCTATCTTTGTTATTTTAACGGCACTTTCATCTTCCTTATTTGTCGGTTCTCTGCTGCATTTCAAAGTTTCTCCAATTAATGAATTCCAAATATCCAGCCTCTCGCAAATGAAGAAAAGTTGTGTATTTCAAGGTCTTGGTCGACTATGATAGGAATATCAGTCTCGTTCATGTCATCTGTGATCATTTTCGTTGTTTTATAGATAATGAACGAAAACAAAACGAATCAAAAAAGACCTTTCTTCGAATTTGACATTCGAATGTTTTGATTTGACAAATATTCGATTTTCATAACTCTCTCCGTCGCAGAGTTCAACAAAAAGTAAAAGTACCAAGAGTAATTGTTTAACTCGTGCGATGGAGATCCAAAGAAATTTGGTTTGTTTTGTTCTCTAAAAAGTAAACATTAGCAACTTCAACATGGCGTCGATCAGTTCGAAAAAGAGACCAGCAGGAAAACTAAATAAAAGATGTCTCACAGATGAAAAGACAAATATTTTCGATGAAATTAAGAAGAGAAAGTTAAGCTGCAGGGCAGTCCCTGACCAATTCAAAATTGGAAAGACACAAGCTGCCAATATCGTAAAGAATAAAAAAAGGTTGAGAGAAGAATATGAAAACGTCCAAGGAATATAAACATATCAACAGAGAAAACCATCAAACGTTTAAGCCAATAAATGACATTCTTTTTTCTTGGTGCAATAAGTGTGAAGAATCTGGTATTTATGTGAACGGAGCTTTGCTTAAAGAGGTGGCAAATAACATCAAAGAAACCCTTGACCTGCCTGAATTTGGATCTTTTAAGGCATCAGAAGGGTGGCTTGATAAATGGAAGATGAGTCATGGGATCAGGGAAAAACAGATCTCAGGAGAATCTCTTGATATATCGAAAACAACTGTTGAATCTTGGATGGTGAAGTTAAAGGTTACGAACTAAATTATGTAAAGGTTGCGAACTAAAAGACATCTGGAACATGGATGAATGTGGATGCTTTTTCAAAATTTTACCAACTAAAGGGCTAGCCTTAAAAGGAAAAATAGCCAAAGGTGGAAAGAAATCCAAACAAAGAATCACTATTACATTTTTTGTTAGTGAGGATGGAGGAAAAGTGGGGAGGCCCATAGTAATATGGCGAACCAAAATTCATGGATGCAAGTTAAAATAATAGAGAAGGTTCTTGAAAATCTAAACCGCGAGATGGTTCTTAAAGAAAGAAATGTAATTCTATTTTTGGATAACGCGACATTTCACCCACCTTCACTGATCGGAAAATACAGTAACATAAAAGTTTTATCACTTTCAAAAGTTACCACATCAAGATTGCAGCCCTTAGATACTGGAATTATTCAAAGCTTCAAGACAAAATACCGAAAAAAGCTCATGCGTCACGTCATTTCTCGTACCAAGGATGATTTATCGGCATCTAAGATCGTGAAGGAAGTTGACGTCCTTCAAGCTATTCAATGGGTAGCAGATTTCTGGAAAGAAGTTACGGTTGAGACTATTCAGAACTGTCTTTGAAAATGCGGTATGACAGAGAAAACCATTGAAAGTGAAGAGGAAGAAATTGACGAATAATTTACCGTCATGTTTGAGGAACTTACAAAGGATTCAGAAGATGACATAACAACAGAAGAATACACTGGTTTTGACGTATCGAAATGCAGCGCATCACCAGTAATCAACTCAGAGATGGTAGATTGGAAAGTAAGACCAGTACAAGAATGTGTCGATGATTACATCACAAATAGAAACGAAGGGGAAGTGGAAAACAACATTGTTTTGCAAAGTGACGAAGAAGATGATGACGAAAAGATCGAAATCAAAGAAGTCAGCGATGTTGAAGCATTAGCAATGGTGGATAAACTTATGAATTTAACTCTAATCGATGATAATGAAAGAAAAACATTGTATTCAATGAAAACCAAATTAGAAAAAAAAGATAACGCATAACAAGAAACAAACGAATATAACTGGTATTTTTTTAACCTTGGGGTATAAGTATATTATTTTTACGGCATGTGCCGATTTTGTTGGTATTTGGCACAAAAAACGGACCTTTATATTTTCCTACGTTTTCAAATATTTTTCTTGTTTTGTCATAAAAAACGTATATATCTTAATATAACCTAATTTTTCTATTCTTTTAAGTCTACAATAATCCAATACTCTCAAAACCACAAAATACATCAAATCTTTGACTCAACAACGAAAATAAGCCCCCCGAAAAGTTAACTTTCTAAAAAGCGGACACCTCTAATTAGCGGACAGATTTTTCTGTACCAATGGTGTACGCTAATTACAGAGACTACTGCAAATAAATTATTAACGGCACCTTGCTTAGCTTTGGTCGGTCGTATGGCAAATGCGCTTCTTTTGATACAATTATTATTCTCCCTGAAAAAAGGAAGCCAAAAATGAACTTCTTAAAGTATTGAAACTAATTCTGTCAAAAGATAAGATCATTTTAAGCAATAATGAATACAAACATAACAATATATATATATATATATCCATATATCTATATATATATATATATATATATATAAATCTACATATATAAATAAATATATATATACAGATGTATGCAACTGTATGCAAAGTCTTCAAGCATTACCAAAAAAACACTGCGTCTGTGATGTATTGTAAGACTTGTGCAACTTTTTGCTCGGTGTGCTGAGCAAGTATCAGGAAATACGCAGTTTTTTTCAGAAAAAGGGCTACAATATTCCGACATGAAAATAGTAAAAACAAAACGTTAAGAAAGCTACTTCCTAAAATATTGCTGTTAGCTCATTGGATCCCACTAATGAGTCCCATCACAAAGTTGTAAGTATTTACAAGGCAATAAAATTGATTTCGCTAATTTTTTTTTCTAATGGCTTCTAACATTTTTAGGTTTGTTGTATCTGTGCCAAAACTACGATGTCTTACCTTGGAAGCCTTCCTGTCGTAGTGTCTCCGCACAAACTAAAGACGATCCACCTTAAAAGCCAAGTTCAGAAAATAGTCAATTAACGTAAATATTCAAGGATGCAAATGTACCTATTACAGTCTTCATTAACGATTTTCCCACAGGTGGAATCCTTCACAATGCTCACACTGCACGAGGAAAAAAAGGCCCATCGCATCAAATAACAAGATAAACCCATCACAGCAATGTTACTGTTTGACAAATTGATCGTTTATCATTTTTCTCTTTTCCCTGACTTTTAGTCCAGACAATGCCACTCACATGAGACGTTAATGACCTAATGAAGAAATCTTTGGTACAATACTCTTGTTGACGTTAACAAATGGCTTCTTGTTGGACTTTGAAAGAGCACCCGGGATTTTTTGGCAACTGATGCTGCACTATTCATTTACTCACAGCATTGTCAATAGTGGTTAAATATAACAGTCAAATATTGTACGCGTCAAACTATACTGTTGGAATTCTGCTTTTCCTCTCTTTTAAGATACTACAAACCCGCAACACTTTCCTTTAAATAAAAAACCTCTTGAGCAACAAAAAGCAATAATGCAATAATGTGAAATTGTGAAAAAAATGTTTCTTTTCGTTAGGCATGGAAAAATTAAAAGAAGAGTTTTTCCCCTCAAATTATGACATAGTAAATTACTTGGGCTGATTTAAGGTGAAATACAAACTAAAATTGAGTTTACGTCTACATAGTAAAGACACAAAGGTTCTCAGTAACAATTGATTAACTTAAAGCATTTTGATATGTGAAAGTGATGGCAAGCGTAACGACGATTATGTTGGTGATGATAATGTTTATTACTCTGGGGATGACGATGGTGACGATGTATTAGAAAAGAGATAAGATTCATAATCCAGCTTCTATGTAAGTTTTCATTCAGGTATATTGAAAGATGACAGGCAATTCAAACAAACATTAAGTGACAACATTTTCAAAAAATTGAGTTGAAAGGATGCTAAGACAATTTTTTCTTCGCCCTGCTGTCGTACAAACGCAAAGTGCGTCTTTTCAAACCTTATGCAGTGGTGGAGGCGGCTATTGATTCATAGCCAAAAACATCTTTGTATGTTAGTAATTCCTCTCAATAATTTCCATAATTAAAGTGCTATTTACAAAAAAACCCAAATCAAATAGCTAATCAGAGCAAACTTTTAAACATAAGTATTAAAAGTATGATCATTTGAATATACAGCGGTCCTTCCAGAAATTTCTTTTTGATGGCTGATTGTTTTTGAAACCAGTGCCAATATGTCATAGGATACCAGATTTATAGTGTGGTTTTCTTATGGCATCATTTAAAGCACCTCACAACACCTTCAATCCTTCTACCAACTACGTACTTCAAAATCAATCCCCACAAGCCATTCAATATCTTTAGCAGGGGAGCAACCAGGGTGCAACTTGTACAAGGTCCTAAATGGTAGTTCTGGTCTCTTCTAGCCCGACAGAGTCAATGTTAAATTCTATAAGATGCAACTTTAAAAATGAGACGGGTTCGAAACGAACGAAAACTACCGCTAGGTACTGGTTTATAAGGAATATAATAGTCAAATCATTCAGTGCAAAATTCATAACAGATTACCTCCTCCAATCATTAAATATGTTTCCTGTGGGTCCTTTAATGGCGCTACCATTGCTTTTACCCTTCTTGATGATTTCAATTCCTAAAAAATGGTTTAAGCAATAAAAACATCGATTCCCATACTTCCTTAATCTATGCTAAAAGGTTAAGGTAATACCTTACTTAAACAAATGTAATGCATATGCAAGCAAAATACCTTATGACCTCAATTTTCAAAAAGGGGGTGGCAGAGGGTTTTCATAAAAAAGAAACAACGAGAATGTAAGGATAAGGTAATAACCCCCCCCCCCTCCACTCAATCTCGTAGATTTATCCATTTCTCCTGAGCTACCTTCTTTGCGGTATTTCCTTGCTTTTGCAGGCACAGTCATTAAAGCAACATTTTCAAACAACATTTTAAAACATTTATTAAAGACTAATGATATGTTATGCTTATATTCGCAAAAGAATCCCCCTAATCAACTGCTGTCATGAGGAAAAAATTAAGACCTCACATATTTTTCGGGTAGTACCCTTGTTAGAAAACATATCAAATTCAATAAGAATGTCTGAATCAAAATATGATAAACTAGCTTCCTTCTTTTATTCTTGACAACTACAAAAAGACCATATTACACTTTTATGAAAAAAAGCAAACCCGTTTCAAACGCAAAACCTTTTCCAGCGGTTCTTATCTATCATCACCATCGGAAGTTCTAAACGACTTTCTTGTTGTATTTATCGATGTCCTTATAATTAGAAAAAATTCTTGGAAGGGAGTCCGAGGGAGGGTAAAACTCGGAAGAAAGTGAGAGGAGGGAGGAGGAAAGAGAAAAACAGGAAGTAGAAAGTGAGTTAGAGATAATAGGTAAAAGGCAATGGGTTGATTAGGGTGAAAAATAGGGATAGGGTGAAACCAGTTCTATGGTTAGTCTGAACATACCTCTTCCGTAACAGTAACGAAAACGTCATCACCTCTTTCTTCAACCTAAGAGTTAAAATATCATTCTATTACAATCCGATACAAACTTTCCTCAAAAATGCTGATTAAATTTTCATGTAGAAAAAACCACAGAAGTTATTATAATGATTAATATGCATAATTAAAAGCCCATTCTCTTTGGTATTATTGAAAAAAAATCCCAAGGTTCTAATGTAGCTGCTTAGAGCTGTGCTCAGGAGGCTCATCAAGTATATTTCTGTGTTTACGTCCTGACCAGAAGCCCGATGCTGGCAACTTTAGTTTTTGCAATAAGAGCATCTTTACAGAGAAAGTAAGGGGTTAAAATTATCTAGACATCCTTTGGTCTGAGAAATACATCTAGAATGGTGCTTAAAGAAATTGTAAGAAAAGAAAAAAACAATCCAATGTTGCTTCTCTTTGCAAATTGCTATTGGGACTGGAAATAAAACCACTCTTTTTTTTATTCGATTTTACTAAGGGCAACGCTACATTTGTGGTATAGTTAAAGACGATAGGAAATTCCTTGCGAAAAGTCCTCATCTGCTAATCTGCAGGTGGTTTCGCTATGAGTAAGCCACACAAAAAACTAATGCTTCACTATTATGAATAAATAAGATATAGTCACCACTATGTGAAATGTATGGGTAACATATATTAAAATATGTACAATATAACGCATACACCCGATGCAATAAACTCCAGAAATTTTCTAAAATCAGGATTTTTGTATCTTTATTATTAATTTTGTATCTTTTTTAAGGTAAAGACATCAGCGGGAAAACTCTGTGTGTGTCTCTCTGTCTCCCTGTGTGTGTGTGTGCGTCTCTCTCTCTCTCTCTCTCTCTCTCTCTCTCTCTCTCTCTCTCTCTCTCTCNTTTCCAATGCTCTCTATATCGTAAATTTCGAATCATTTCAAAAGTTTGGTGCAGTTGTAACCAATCTGTGGTATTATAAAGAAGCTTTCTTCTTTATCTCCCCTTGACCCTAATTTCTTCAGTTCTTCCTGTTGTAATTAACGTTCATGCTTCCTACCCTAATTATGTGTTCGAAACTTTTAGTTTGGTACAGAGTACATGTTATCTGTACCACTAAAATGTTAGCATGTGTGGAGTACTTTTCCATAGCCGGTCACAATATTTTTTCTCTGTATTTCCATACACAATAAAACTATTACAAGTTTTCTTTAGAGACCACAGGGCAGAGTTTTCATCAGTCACCTCCCGATTTTGTTTATGATAGTGGCTTTTCAATAAGTTTGTCTAGACCTCACTCCAATGCAGGTGTCTTTATGATCTTACAATGATAAATGTTTGGTGAACGCGATTGAAAAGAGAAAGCAGCCAAACTCCAGTGGTTTGTACGCCTTATCAGTAACATTGTTTAAAAGGCAATAGGTTAAGTGTCGAAAATACCTAATATTTTCAACCGTTTCAAAAACGTAAGGAAAAAATGGGATACAAACATAGGATTTAAAAATAATTGAATTATTGACTGGTTGGCCTATTGTCAATTAGAGTCAAATCGTGTGGAAAGATGGTTGTAACTTTAACGAAAAATCGGTAAGGAATTGAGGCTTTTATATGATAACGTGCGAAACAAAAACTGTAGGTGATTTGCAGGCAATGCTGAGGCAACTTCACCCACGCCAGTGGAATAACCCCCTAAATTTTCGCCAGATATCACCTTGGCATTTTAACATTTTGATAACCATTTATTATTTAACCTTATCCAGTATCGTAATTAAAAAAAAGATTATGTGGGTAGCGAAGCGCTGACGTACAAACGTCAAAAATCGACAAAAGTTATTTTAACCTCTCCTAACTTTTTCCGGCCATACCAGTAACAAACTGTACCATTTAGCACTAGCCAACGTGGATAAAAATTTCGGGCGAAACTAAAACAACAGTTTTATCTTTACATTTTCTTTTCACTCAGCTTCTTCTATACAACACATATTTCAAACAATGTCTCTGGATTAAGAAGTTTAAAAATGTCCATGCAATAAAATTTTTGGGTTGTTGTGTTTCAAATAAATGTACACTGACAAGCTGGTGATCGGATTTTTTTCAGTATCTATTTTACCAAAGTACAGTACCATTTTTTACCGATAAATACCATAACAACGTCAGCAATGACGTCAGCAACTGCCAGTTGACAAAGTGACTCGTGGTCAAATATATTAGGTTTTTTATAGTTAAGATGTAAAACAGTTCCGAGTGTCGAAAAAAAATATACTGTGCTTTACAAAAGATGGAACTATAATAAATTTATTGGCATGCGCTATGAGTTTAATTATATATTAATATGAACTAAAAAAAGGTAAATAAATTTCATAAATCATGCCAAGGTTGTCAATTCGTTAGCCGGTCACAAAATTCTGAACCACAGAAACCAACACCTTTACCTGAGGGGTCATGCACATACATTGGAGTTGACGTACTTGGCCCATTACTGTCAGAAAATTGTATTTTAGTGATTTCTGACTGCTACAACCGTGACTATGAGTGTGTCATTTGTACTACAGTTGACCCAGTGATAAATAATGAATTCAGAAGATATTGGCAATCTTATACCATTACGGCCGATAACGGTCCACAGTTCAGATCACATCAAGTTAAAAATTATGGTAAGAAAAATAACGTTAAACACTGCTTTAATTACCAAAGTATGGACACGCCAAGGTAAGGTCGAGTGGTAAAACGGTTCAATACTTAGGCGATTGAAAATTGTATTTGCTGAAAGACTAAACTGCAAAGTCGAACTAAGAACCCACGTTGCAAGATATAGTATAGCGGAGAGCTATACTTACAGATCGCTCTCTGATACAGTAACATCGGCCCAGAATCTATTCTGCAAGGTAAAAATCTTCAAACTTTAATGCAATAACAAAAATGAATCAACAGCTCAACCATCCACACTATCATACACAACTTTAAGCCAGGTAGAAAAAGATAATTCTTGTAATTCACTTTAATCCGTACACTATGAAAACGACTACATGGTTACCAAGACAATGAAACAATGACTTTATGGATATGTGGCATTTGACATTCAAAACAAAAAAAAATGTGGCATTGGGATACACAAGCAAGAAATTACTTCTTATCTGAATACCAATAAACCTTTATTACCATATTTAAAAAAGTAAATCTACTAATCAGAATTTACCTTATAAACAGCCAAACTGTCAAGGCCTGGAAAGTCTTCAATATCCCCTGTGCAAGAATTAAAGCAAGCTCCATGCCATGGGCAACGTAGAATACCATTTTCAAAAACACCTTTGATCAAAGGGGCACCATAATGGGTACACTTATTTCCAACAGCTGAGTACTTCCCATTATAGTTTGTAACAAGTACTTTTCCTGGACCAATTTCCACTTCTTTCATCCTTAAAAATGTTAAGTTGAAAAAACACTAAATAAAAAATTTAATTTATTTGCTGGCTAGCATAATTTACATCAAACGATTTTCACTGTCGGAAAGTTATTTAATAAAAGACTTTATCTGCCATATGGATAGCTTAACAGGTCACTAGCAAAAGTGATTACACTCCACTTTAAGTGGATGGAAATCGAAGTTCAGTGAATGAAAATATATTTTCTGCATGAGATAATAATTTTTAAGCATATTTAAAACAAATTGTTAATAACAGTCATCACCCTGTTTTCAATGTACAGGCAAGTTAATTTCAAGAAGAGAAAAAAAAAAGGAAAAGGGGGCTTCAAGAACACTTGTTTAAGAAAGCCAAAAGAAAATTTAAACTTAAATAAAAAACACATCAATATGAATGGTGGATACCAGTAATACCCAGGCAATTCAAAATTAATAATTCGTGACTACAAAAGATGGTTTTCAATTTGAATAAAAACCTTGAAAATAAATCCTTTCTTGTCATTGAAGGCTGGCCGGAAAATTAAAAAAAACCAGCAGTCTATTGTCATTTAAACAAGAAAATGACATGGAGGATGAAATATTGCCCCAACTATATAATACGGACGAAATGGATCTTTCGCCTACGCCAGTGGAAAAACCCGCTAAATNTAATTTATTTGCTGGCTAGCATAATTTACATCAAACGATTTTCACTGTCGGAAAGTTATTTAATAAAAGACATTATCTGCCATGTGGATAGCTTAACAGGTCACTAGCAAAAGTGATTACACTCCACTTTAAGTGGATGGAAATCGAAGTTCAGTGAATGAAAATATATTTTCTGCATGAGATAATAATTTTTTAGCATATTTAAAACAAATTGTTAATAACAGTCATCACCCTGTTTTCAATGTACAGGCAAGTTAATTTCAAGAAGAGAAAAGTTCGTTCGAAAGGTTCTCTTATGTAATGAATATTGTGTTAAGGGTGACGAGAGAGCCTTCAATAAGAATCATTAAGGGAACCACTGCAACTAATATATCTGGTCATATGTCAAGAACACCGTTGAGCACCTCAGAGTAACTCCCACATACCAGGATATTCAGTGCTTCTTCTTCACATCATCAACCTTAAGGACCCACCTTTTGGCTCAGAAAAAGCGTACGACTCATTACAAAGCACTTACACTTATGGCTACCCCTAAGTTCATAAATCAAGAAATTTCATTACGTTGTCTGTAATGTTTTGTACTGAAAAGCCTTTATTGATATAGAAAACATTGCCAAAATGGTGGATATAAAGATAATGCTGAGAGTGCATTAAAATTTTACAGGCTTAAAGGAATACATAAGGCACCACAAATGCTTTATTACATGCCACTTATTTGCACTAAACACTGAAAAGGGGAGGGAAACAAAATCTTCTCTTGTATATATTTCCCATACTTTTGATTGGTTTTATTTCTAGTGACATCACTATGAAAAATAAACCTTTAGACTCTATTAGTGGTATCAAATATTACATTTAAGAATCAAATATGACATTTAGGAAGCAGGGTCATTGTATCATACGTCCTTGAGGCCCACTACATGTGCTGCGGGTGCCGAATCTAAATGGCTCTTGCAATAGAGAGGTATCTTTGTTTCACATTGCTCTCTGTATCATGCGGAACGGGCTTTAGTGCCAATTGCAAGTTTGAATAAACCATTTTTTATTTATTTTCAGACTTTAAACCAAAAGTATTTGAATCGGAGTAATGATCTTCAGGTACAGGCCATATTATGGACACAGGAGATTTCCTTTGATTTCCTTTGTCCATCTAGCCAATTTGCAAGTCTGGCATAGCATGTTGCCTAGGACGCATGTGGGCCCCTTTTTTATCTTGGTCTCCACGCTTGGCCCCAAAATAACACTTAGGACCTCTTCCTATCTTTTCATGGAGCCCTTCTCACGACAAAACATTTCATATTATCAAACAAAACATTAGTACGCGTACCGTTCTATGGTACTACAATCCACACAGGCCATTAGTTTTTCAATGCCAGCTCTTCTCTATAAACTGGAACATTTCCATTACTATGTCTATGGCAGATACTTATTTATTCATACTGACAAAAACCTATCAAAGCCAATGTATTAATAAAAATTGGCTAATCCACTACCTTTTCCTTCATGCCTACCCCAAAGAGCACATAAATGCAACTTTACAATTGAAAATCACCCAGGCAAGAATCTACCACTTGATGATGCTTCCTCCAACATTTTTCCACTCACTGAGGGACAAGTTTCAAGAAATCAATGTTAATATTCATTATTACCATAGTATGCTTCATGGTCAACAAATTCATACTGAAATCAAAATTCTTTTGCCGGCCTGCAAATATTTAGGGAATAGTGTATCAAACTAGTTATTAAAAAGTGAAAAGTTCAGTTAAAAGCACAAAATTTAACTAGATAAAATTGTTTAGGGCCAGTGGAGTAATTAAAACAGTTTTCATGAGCGACTCTCATCAATGCCATCATGGTTAATGAGTCCAGGACAAGTCCTAATGCGAAGGAATTTTCGTAATATGAAAAAAATGAAAAATATGACCCCCTTGTAGATGAAGTGAGTTTAATTGATGCTAATCCACAATACGCTAATATAAAGTTGCCAGATGGTAGAGAAACAACTGTGTCTACCAAACAACTAGCACCCATTGGGGGCACTGAACACGAAGTAGAGCAATCACCCATAGTTCACACAGATATTCACAATGATTATTCAGAGACTAACCAACATCAGAATAACCTTACACAAATTGAAGCAAACAGTTCCCACAACTCGTATATTTCGGAGGAATCAATAAATCCACCATTACGCAGATCAGAAAGAATAAGTAGACCACCAGACAGATTGGACTTGTAACTATCTTAAACTTTGGACTTTGTACATTATGAGCATTAAAACTTTATATATGTGAACATTGAACTATAGCTGTTAATTTGGTTGTTGTGGATAGATATGGCTGATTGTATGGTTATGAATTATTGTAAAATCTGGACTCGGCCACCTAACAGCGTCGTTATGTTAGGTGGGCCAGTTGTAGTGCTTTTGCACATGTCTGGTTATAGCTGGAAATACGTAGTGGTATGAGATATTTGACATTGATTTTATAGTAGAGGGTGAATGTGATGATAAGTTCCTTCACTGCATTCTCCCTAATCATTTTCTTAATATTTTGTTCTTTTATGCTAGATATATTATAGTGGCTTTGAGCCAAAGTTAAGCTGGTTTACTACATCAAATCTACTTTTTTCCCCACAGCTTTCTTTCATGTCAGAGTTTGTAATGGGTGACCTGATGAAGCACATGTGTTTACCATTCCCTGCTATGCAATTCTGAGTGCTTTGGATATGAACTTGGAAGTTTGGAGGCCAAGCACAGAACAACTTTGTTGGCATATCAAACTCAATAGCTGGCCCAGAGTCTAAGTCAACTCAGAAGATACACAATATTGTATAACTTGCCATTTCTTTTTCACATCAGTGGATGGTTAAATGCCAGCTAGAAAACTGACATAGCAGTAAATGTTCATTGCAAAGCAGGAAAGAGATTTTACTTTTTATTCAGAATTGTTCTAAAGAAACTTTTGTTTCGATCAAGAACAAAATTATTGTTTGTGAGGGTCTACCTGCTATTAAGGAAAGTAAATTGGTTAATGAGCAGGAAGGGATGTGTTGTTCAAATATCAATCTTCTACTTGTACTGACCAGATTTTAGGAATATCCCTGTCAATCTCACATACCAAGTTTGCATTTAAAAAACTTCTTTGATTCCAGAAAATTTTCATTGAAGAACTCATGCTTTCAGGCAGCTTGCCCCTACCTACATTTCCATTTAAAAAACTTTCCTTGTCACAAAACAGCCAAATTCTCCATTCAGGTACACTTATTCTACTTAAATTGACCCCAAAAGAAGGAGAAACAATTTATTGTTGATTTGTAATGAATCTGCCAGTGCAGTTGGAGTGAAAGTAGATACATTTGATTAACAAAACAGTCACTGTATATGCATGGTGCAAATGACTCTGTTGGAATCAATGAGGGTGAAACAAAGGGTGGTTCTAAAATCATCAACCACAAGAGACACCTGTGTGTGTTGAAGACTTTGATAGAAGTGCTAAATCTCTTATCTTGTGAGCTTAGCATCACACTTGATCCATCAGAAAAGAATAAAGGGGCAGATTAATGCAAGTAAGAAAGTGGTGTTTTGAGTTTGAGTGGCAGATAAGAATTAAGAAAGACCCTACTCCAAAGTTGCAACAGGAGAATTGGGAGTCTATGAAAATTGGAGAAGGATTGCAGTTGATGTTATACACTACATAAATTTTTCCTGTATATCCTAGTTGACTGTGGGGCAGGAAGATATGCTACCTGGAGAGCAATCAAACAAGAAACTGTAAAAATGTATAGGCTCTACTACAGAGAAGATATTTTTGGAGAGAGGTCCTGTGGAAGAAGTATTTATGGATAGTACTCAGTTTTTAGATCTCATTTGCTGGAAAACATATTTGTTAAGTTTAAAGTTAGATCATTTTTCATCGTGATGGTTTTATTGAAATACACTATAGGGCAATAAAACCCTTACATGAAAGGGAGTGTATGAGTTCAATGAATGCAGTTTTTTGGTATATCATGATTCCACAATTGGGGCAGATGCAATGTTGTGTCCTCCAGAGAGCTGTCTTCAATTATGTGTAAAGATACCAAACCATAGAATCAATCTCTAGGGATGGCACTACAGCCAGTGTAAGTGTAGGTGTTTTAGTCAAGCCTTCTATTGTCCAAGCCACCTCTTAATGGGAAAAAGGTTGTGTTATGGGCATTAATTTAAGAAACAACATCTCTGTAAATAGTGTGTCAACATGTCCTCAATATTAGGAGAGTTATGCATCCAGTGACAGATGAAGAAGGTGGGAAGTGAGAGGAGGTCATGGCAGGAAGTCACCAGTGGCTGAAAATGAGAAAAGGAATGCTGAGTTCAGATACCCTGCAAGTAAAAGCTATCACCCTCATTGGTTGAGAGATCTTTCATAATTTAAGCTCAATCAATTTTGTCAGGGTGATTAAAATTCAGAGGCAATAACAATCACCTACATTACAGGTTTACCAAATCCTATTTCAACAGGTAAAAATCAGGATCTCAAAAAAGTAATTTTTCTGGATCCAATTATTGCACATTGTAAAGTGTCACAAACCCAATGGCAGTTTTTGTGTGAAAAACAGTTGACATGAAAAAGAAACACTTTGAACAGTTCATTGCCCACTATTATGGTGAACCACCAGTTCCTGGCTATTATGTCTCTCAGGACTCAGATTTCCAGCCATTTAAATACAACATTAAGTACGATCCAGGATAACAAAACCCTGCTGATACCCTCTCCAGGATTCCACTACCTATTGACCATTTGAATGAAAATCAAAAATACCTTGACACACCTGTATTTCATTTTGTCCAATAGGTCATTGGAGGAAATATACTTTGATCTAAAGGTGATCCAACTGTTCAGGAAGACATATATTCTGACCTACTAATGGTGCAATACAACTTTACCATAGAGTGGAACATACACTCTCACTACAAGAGGGTCTTTTTAAGGGTCAAGATTAGTAATAACTATCTCTTTAGAGAAAAAAATTGCAATTTGTTAATGAGACATGTCAAGTGATTAACAAATCAAAACAACTTCGGTGTACAGAAATTTGGTGATCTGGCATGGCCACAGAAATTGAACAAGAAATTTATTTCTCCATCCCTTGCAAGGCATAATCCTCTCAAGCTCCAACACAAAAACCACATTTATTTTTTTCATCTACAACCTCTTGATTGATTTGATGGGCTAATTTTCCTAATTTTCCAATTTACATTCAAAGAACTTTATCAGTATCCTCCTGGACATAGCATTAAGTACAGAAAAAATGCCTTTGAGCACAAAGTAACAACCAAGTATAGCAGTTTCATAGGCGTCCTTTTAATTTTTTTCATGCATCTCACCTTCAATCTCACAACTGATTTTCTACAGGATTACTTTGCCATCCCACATTTAAGTACAAAAGGTTCTCCTTTAGCATTAATTCTCAGTTGTGTCATCAAAACTAAACTTACAAAACTTTCATTCCTGGTTTAACCTCTTTCTTAATTATTATAATGAAAGGAGGTTAAGTTCATCTTTCATTATGAAAAATGTTTCATTAGTCAAAAACCTTCCTGCTTCATCAAATAATCATGATAATCTATATTCTTCTAATTTTAGCAAAGATGACTCTTCTCTGTAGTCATCATCACTAGCCAGTTATCTAATAGATAACTAAGTCAAATAACACATCTTTGTATCTTTACTACTTGATCCAGTCTACATGAAATCAAACAGCAAAAAGGGTAATAATATAGAGTACTGATAATCTTAGCTAAATTCTTTGACTATGCCTTACTGAAAAAAAAATAATGGCCCTTGGGTCTTAATTTATCCAGGCCTTTTATTGAACAAACAATGGTTTAACACAAAGGAATCTTATAACTTGTTGACCTTATTTGGCAAACTTTTTCATAATTCTTCACACCATACTCCAGTTTCTCAAAAAAACTCAAATTCCAATTTCATCAGCACTCTCATACAGGGGGACTTGGAAAATCCAATTCCTTAAACCAAAATTGAAATATCAGAGTAACCATAAAGAGATTAAGATAATGCTGAATTAAAAGCAAATGAGATACACATAGGAGCTTTATCATGTTATGAGCACAACTGATGCATGGGAGCAATATCTTTCAAAACATAGCTTGAGAAAGAAATATTCTGTTGGCAAATAGTGTTATGTAATTAGTGAAGTTTTCGAAAAATGAAAAAAAGAACACCAATAGACATTCTATTCAGAGAAGATCAAATTTTGGGTCAGTGTGTTTTGAACCAAAATGAAACTGCTAATGCAATTATGGACATTGTTTCATTTTGAACAAAGTGAGGGCTTACATCATGGACATTAATGTATGTTCACCAAGTGTTGTAATTTGATGAGAAGAGATACATGTCAAAGAACATCTCTTCAGTCTGTTTCTACCTTTTTAGATGCCTTTGTCTCATGAATTTTTGGGCAGGGTAATGAAGATCAATCAGTTAAACTCTCTTCAAATTGCAATTTTTTATGAATTTAAAATCCTGATACCCTAGTTCAAACCCTGGGAAAGATCTGTGGAAAATGAAATGTTCAGTTGGATTTTATTAAAAAACAGTACTTTGACAAACCTGAATTGCCAAAAACACCTGAAGCTAAGAATCTTGTCCATTAATTCAATGAGTCACACAGCTAAAATACAACACACTAGTTAAAAAGAAATGCAACAATATTATCTTACTGGCCATCTTTGAGGTCTTCCTTTCCACATACTTTATGCTCAATCACCATAGTGGAAACTGATCTTTGAAGTCTTTTAAACTGCAACAAAACCAAATTATTTCAGGAAGCCTTTTCTTAAAAATTAGGAACTATGAGATGAATAAGTAAGATAAAACAGTACCTGATAGCTAAAATATCAGGTACACATCTATATTGGGTTTTTGTCAATTATATTATGCTGGGTATATATAACAAAAGGGGGTAATGGGTAAGATAATGCAGCACTTGCAAAAATTTAGACAACTCTTTTTAAGGGTCCTATCTGGGTGCATACACATTACAAAGCAAGGTTACAATTTTTTTTTACTACTACTACTACTACTACTACTACTACTACTACTACTACTACTACTAATACTACTACTACTACTTCTACCACTACTACTACTACTACCTCCACTACTACCAGAACTAGTTCCAATACTACTATTACTACTACTACTACTACTACTACTACTA
>RDPX01000035.1:224709-265126 GCA_003991215.1 Morbakka virulenta
CTACGTCTACCACTCCTACTACTGCTACTACCTCCACTACTACTACTACTACTACTACTACTACTACTACTACTACTACTACTACCACTACTACTACTACTTCTACCACCGATTCTGCTACTATCTTCACTACTACTACTTCTACCACCTCCACTACTACTATTACTACTACTGGTACTACTACTGCTGCTACTACTACTGTGACGACTACTACTACTTCCACTGCTACCTCCTCTACTACTACTACTTCTACCACCAATTCTGCTACTATCTTCACTACTACTACTTCTACCACCTCCACTACTATTATTACTACTACTGGTACTACTACTGCTGCTATTACCCAGTAGCTACCTCTGCTACTGCAGCTATTCATGCCACTTTTTTCTATTCTTCCTGCTTACCTTAGCTATTTATCGAGGCTAAGAAAATTCCCACTAACCATTTTTTCGTCTTCTCTTTCCATTTAGTTACTAACTCTGTTGCTCTTTCTGTAGCTTATCTATATTTATAAGCTGTATTCTACTGTGGACTAAACGTAAATTAATGAAGAAACGACAAACGTGTATTGATCTTGGTAATTAGCTCCACATACCCTGTGTAGCAATACTGCTTGTCAAGGTATCTAATTATTAAACTCTTGTAAACTGACAGATTCTCTGTGGCAACACTCCAATGGAGCTCTATCTCGAGTTCGTTTGAAAACACCGAGGTTTGTCCTAGTGCTTCTTCTTACACACCAAAACCTTTTTAAATTAAAAAAAAATTACTTTTGGCCTCGCTCATAAAGGAAAACAACAAATGGGCTGCAGAAGTGCTAAACACTCTGTCAAGATAAATTAACAATACAAAGCAAATACACAGTGTCCATCGGCCTTCAAGTTGGCGTATGTTTACGTTGTGCCTGGGTTATCCCCTACCCAGGTAAGAGACAAGTCTCGTTCAAAACAAAAACTGGCCAATCTTATATACTCACTCTTGATGTCGGCCCCGAACTTGACCTGAGAAGTGGAGTGCTCTTTTTCTTCTTTAAGACAAAAGACCATAGCAATCTTGAAACTCCGGACAGTGGGTGCAATTTAAACATTTAGAAATGAAGCTGTGATGTCACAAAATTAGCAAGAGGCAGATCCAAAAGCAATTCATATCCAGTGAACAGCGTAAATAAGATACTATATAGGATGTCTTAAAACTGTCTTCTCATTCATGGTGGTGCTCCCCGAGAATGGGTGCAAAACCAACACAGGCGTCTGACCATATCACATACACACACACAGGAAACAATGACCAACGGGTAAACAAGGACGCCAGACGAGTTGTGGCACCTAACTTCCACGAAAATACCGATCAGTCGAAGATCTTTTCATGCTGGTTGCTGTAGTTGCCCAACGTGAAGTGGATTTATGAGACGCTGAAATTTGGGAGCAGAGGAGGTTTTAGTTTGAAGAATTAAATATAACTCTTAAAAAACCTTCAGGTAATACTTCGCTGCTTCTGTGATATCGTAAAATTGTGCTGTTAACGCGGGTCTCAGGGGTTGTCCGGTCCTCCTACCTAGAATTTCATTATTACGGTGTTACTTGTTGTTTACTGAGCATCTATTCTATGTCACTGAAATTACTCAGTTTGTAAGAAAGACTTTTCCGATTGTTTTATTTTCAAAAAGCATTTGTTTTGTGTCAGGTTTTTGTTTGTATACTTGAAGAGCAACATTTGCATCCTTTTATCAACAAGAAGTACATGTTTGTTTCATTGACTATGTGAAAGCCTTTAATCGAATTAGACACGAGCCTTTGTTTGAAATCCTGGAAGGATAAGATTTGGATGGACAGGATATTGAGAACAAAATGCTGCTGCGAGACTCAATGGTGAAGTTAGCGAGTATGTCAAAATAAGGAGGGGAGTGAGACAGGGTTGAATACTATCTCCTGACCTGTTCTCACTTTACACGGAAATGATAATGCGAAACTTTAAGGACACGAAATGAATATCTATTGGTGGAATAAATGTTAACAACTTAAGATATGCATATGACACAGCGTTGATGACAGACAGTGAAGAAAAACTACAAAACACTGTTGGTACAGTGGTAGAAGAAATTATGCTCTTTGCTCCTTAAAGAGGAACAAAAGCATTATTACATCGAGAAAACCCCAGTTTCTTGTTGTCAAGAGGTAGGATGACCAAGTTAGCATCTATTGTGGATGATCTTCGATGTTTAGTTGACTTGGTCACAAGGCCAAGCTAACTGGGACGAAATTCGTCAATTTCATGAGAAAATTCCTAGAGTTTTTTCAGTCTCCAGCAAATCGTCTTCTGATGCTAGAGTTGACTTCACCTAATTGGTTGGCATTAAAACATTTGTAATTCGTCGCAGTTCTTATTTTTATTCTGATTCTTATTCTATTTCTTATTCTTTTTCTTATTCTGATCAGTTGTCTCAGCTGGGGCCTCTTCTATTTGTTAAATTGTTCAATGACTTGGCTGACATCCTGGTACCTTCAAATATAATACAATATGTCGATGTTACTGTAATTTTCTGTGGCAGTAAGAACCTCGATGAAATTGAAAGTTTTTTTACACGAGAATCTTCGAATACTTTGTGACTGGTTTGACGAAAACGAACTTTTGACAAACTGAGGAGATTTCTGACAGTGAATGCAGTCCCCAGCAAATTTGGTCGTTTTACCTTTATTTTTGTACTTCCGTCTGCTTACGCCTACTTGCATCAGAACCCAAACCAATCGCATAATACCGTTTGGAGGACGGGTGCAAGAGACAGTAGCTACCGGTGAACAACAGAACATATGAATAAACGTCAGGAGTTTGTCAAATAGTCTGTCAATTTGTGAATAAGGTCTTTTAGTAGGGCTATACGGGGGGCAACTTTTAAAATGTTTCTGGATGCATGTGGCTACTTGTTCTTTTGATAGTTTGAAACATGTTGATCAATAAAAAGCACAATTTTTTACAATTTGAAGGTTTGCCGGGCAAAATTGTGAGCTTTGCTGACTTTACTAGAACATCAATCAAATCATTGGTTCATCTTTCCTTTTCCAAGGACTCAGCTACTTTCAGTTTGTGGGCAGCTTTTTGAGACTCTGTCCAACTGGGCTCCATACTGTCAAGCAGTTTATAGATTGTTTGCATGCTTTTTCTGTTGACTGGACCACTTTTTTCCCCTTTTGATTCCAACATGATGTCATCTCTAATACATTTAGCTTTGAAAAATCTATTCCAATGCTGAGCCGATTCTTCTGCAATCTTTCCAAATTTGGCAAGAGTTCGCTCAGCTTCCATGTTTTCTGTGGGCAGGTTCAATCTTTGTTCCGGAGTTAGCTTGTGGATAGTGGTGGCTCTCAGGTCTGGGTTTTCATCCCAATATTCTCTGGAACACTGCAACTCTAGTTCTTTAGCTGCTTCAACGCAAATACACCTGATAAAATGAAAGTCAAGTTCACTGCTTGGCACTTGTGCGTCCATATTTACATGAGTCCAGGGGACATGAAATTGGGCAAGTGAATCAAAACAGAGCTTCCCTTGTTTCAGGTCATTGTGCAAGCTTGGAAGAATTTCCACCAAGTGACTCTGATCTGCCCTCAACACAGTTCAAAAAAGGCATTGTTACTCTGAAGCAAAAGTTGGAAACAGCTTTCAGTGCAGCTGCTATAAAATCATTTTCCAGGTATATCCTGCATGCACGGACAAGAAGATTGTTTTTGGAAGTGCGTGCAAGTGCTTC
Source organism: Morbakka virulenta (assembly GCA_003991215.1). Classification (NCBI taxonomy): domain Eukaryota; kingdom Metazoa; phylum Cnidaria; class Cubozoa; order Carybdeida; family Carukiidae; genus Morbakka; species Morbakka virulenta. The sequence goes on from RDPX01000035.1 coordinate 228,452, forward strand.
TTTTAAGTACGGAATAAAATCATACAATGATCCTGCAGAATACCCAAGTTTGGTAAACCGACGTTCTTTGTACAAACTGTATTTTTATAAACCCCGTTCTCCTCCAAAATCAGTTCAAATTCATCAGCAAGTGATGGCGACCTTGCATTTGCATCTTGGGACACCAGTTTGAGAAGAGCTGGTATAACAACATCCATAACAACACACTTTTTCTGTCTCAAAAATGGCTTAGGATGTGGCTCTCTCTTTTGTAGCATTTCTCGTATTTTTATCTTTGCCTCAATGGCAGCCAAACTCTTCCTGTTCATTTCATCAAATTTTTCGCAATTGTGGCCCTTACACAACAAATGGAGAGGAATATGACTTGATTTCAACAAATTTGCAATTTCAAATTCTATCTTCAAATTTTTATTTACTGCATCAGTCATGAATGCATCAATCATCGTCCACATGATTGTTGCTGAATATGTACCATTGGTGGTTGCTGCTAAGCAGTGCAATGATTCAACAATGAGTTTTACAATTTGTTCTCTATTTTTAAAAGCAAAAAACAGAGGCCGCAACGGTATCATTTGACACATCTTTGAGTCATTGTTCATGAAATTAAAAATTAGTGCAGGCCACTCACCGTCAATGCGGGAACGAGAAGTTGTGTCATAGTGAAGTGTTACTTTACTTTCACTGGATTTGTGTATCAAACTCGTTTCGTCATCAATTTCTTGTTGTAATGCTTTTTTGTGCTTGAACTCATTCACAGCTTTGGCTTGAGGAAGAACATATTTATATTTTGTGTAATCATCAGCAGTACGTGGGTATTTACTTGCTGGCTCCATGTTTTCACCCTCTTCATTAATAGTTTCAAGTGGTTTGGGTGGTTCAAGATAATAGGTATGATTGTAAAGTTTTTCACACACAGTCTGAACAGCCACTCTGTCCTTTGGTACAGATATTCCTGATCAATAACTGACTGTTGCAATTGCATCTTTGATATTGTCAGTTGTATTTCTATTTTTTCGAAGTTGTGATTTATCATCCAATCTGCTGTTCACCTGAATTCCACAATCAACCATGACCACCCTTTCAGCAGGTGCTCCTCTCCTGCTACTTCTCATGAATGTTTCGTCAAAATCAGGGTAATTGATAAAGAAATCTTCCAGCTCTGCTAACCTCTGCCGCTCTTGTTCTTTTCTCAAATTATCTGCCCTTTCTTCCTCATACTCCTCGTCAATTTCCTCGTGCCACACAAAATGGTGTAAGACAACACCTCAGACTTGAATTTAATCTCCCAGACAACACCTCTCAGAATTGCATTTAATTTCAGACAAAATTCATGCAACAAAGTGTGCTTAAACTTACCAACAGATAATTCTCCGTATTTGTAACCTCATGGGGCAAATTTAGATTTGGTCCCGGCAAACCATGAAATTTGGTCCAAATCCAATTTCTTTGCTATTTTTCCACTTCTTGGGATGAAATGGTGCATTTAAACAAGTTGCCACAGAAATCTATTTTTTTCTGCTCATATAGCCCACTGCTACTTGTAGAAAACATAAAACCCCCATTTGTGCAATACTTTGAAACTCAAAGAAAACTATCAACACAAGAAATGAAAGCCTCTTTGTATGCATACCCAAGGTCATTTTAGGAAATGGTGAGTGATGAATATAATACATAACATTTTTTTAATGAACTCCCATTGTAAGCCAGAAACCAACATAAAGAAAACGACCTTATCTAAAAAAGCCTAATTTAAGATTGGCTGGTCATGCCATACGGCTGCCAGTTAGACGATTAGCACAACAGGCTCTGAATTGGAAGCCAAGTGGAAGAAAGCGCAGGAGGGGCAGGCCGGTAACAACTTGGCAAGCCACTTTCGAAAGCGATCTGCGCGATAGGAAGATTTATGTCCGAAACATTCAAGCTCTGGCCAAGGATCGAGTCCGCTGGCGCCTTCTTGCTGCCCAACGTCTCACTAGAGACAGGAGGACCTAAGGTCTAAGGTAAGGTAATTTAAGGGAATTGTTAGACTTTTACTCATATTCTTTAAAGTAAATTTTATACCTTTGACTGGTCTATTTACTCTGATTCAAATTCTGATTCTCTCTCTCTCTCTCTTTCTCTCTCTCTCTCTCTCTCTCTCTCTCTCTCTCTGTGTGTCTCTGTCTGTCTGTCCGTCTCTCTCTCTTTCTTTCTCTCCCACTCTTTCTCTCTCTCTCTCTCTCTCTCTCTCACTCTCTCTCTTTCTCCTTTTCTCTCTCTCTCTTAATGACCTTTCTCTTCTCCGATGGTAAGTCGTAAGAACGCTCATTGAATGGTGAGCGCTACAAGAGAAAGCTTTCTGTTATGTAATAATCATATGGACTCAAATTTTATTTGTTGTGAGTTTTCCATGCCGACAACTATTAGATTCTCAAAATGAAAGTGTCGTTATTTGTTAAGCGATGTAAACCTGAGTACCATTTCATTTTAGCGTTTATAAGGTGTTCTGTGACATCGCGTCCTCTCTTTCTTTTAAAAAGCCGATTAATTTTTTTTAAGTTAATTTGAAGTTACCTCTTAATACATCTTACGTCCTGGAAATGGACACATTCTTCGTGTTCTACTCAATAGAAATCGCTTGAATAATAGCAGCACGTGCTTCCGGAAAAGGCCAGCGAAGAAATGGACACAACGACATCCAATCGAAGCCAAAAGTCAAAGAGATCAGGTTCTTGAAAACAATGAAAAGATTAAGAGCATTTTGACCTGTAAAGCCCAAAGTTGTTTCGAGGTGACAAGAAGTGACTATGGAATCGTGTCTGCAAGTTCAGATTAAAGCGTCTAGGTAATAGACAAAATGTCACGAAATGATTATAATTCGACTGGTTATCTATACTAAATAAAAAAGAAATCCCTGAAAGGAATTCAATCAACTTAGAAACCAAATTTGCTGTTCTTTAACTCGTAGAAGAAGCTATCAACTCTAACTTGACAAATAATGACTCTTATGGGTACACAAGAGACCAGCTGAGGAGAACATACCGATCACAACTAGAAGAAAGAAAATATCTAAGGGAATCAGAAGCTGTTGTGCGCAAGTGCAAAGTGTGAGATCCTCAAAGAAGCATACACTGGAAAGGAGAATTTTAAGCAATGAATGACTTCAATATGAATCCCATTGTCTTCGAGGAACTCAAGATCAAGTAAAGTGACTCTATAAAGAACGAAGTGACTGCAGTATTACTGCAACCGGAGGAAAGAAAAGAGGCTTTTGGGGGGAATGTGCAAGCTAAAGTCTTGAAAAGCAAACATTTGGGTGCAATCCTTCTTACCTTTTGAAATTCCATTATTCACCACCATACCTATTAATCAAAACAAAATCCGAAATGAGTACATCAGGGGAACAGCACATGTTAGAAGATTAGGATTGAAACAAAGAGAGGCAAGACTTAGATGGTTTGGACATGTGATGAGAAGGGAAGGGAACTATATCGGAAGAAGAATGTTAGAGATGCATCTGCCTGGGAGGAGGAAAAGAAGAAGACCAAGGCGACGTTACATGGATGCAATTGAAGAGGACATGAGGGCGCTGGGAGTAAAAAGAGAGGACGCTGAGGACCGTACCAAATGGAGATGCATAATCCGCTGTGGCGACCCCTCATGGGAGCANTCTCTCTCTCTCTCTCTCTCTCTCTCTCTCTCTCTCTCTCTCTCTCTCTCTCTCTGTCTCTCTCTTTCTCTCTCTCTTTCTTTCTCTCTCTCTCTCTTTCTCTCTCTCTCTCTCTCTCTCTCTCTTGTGTCTGTGTGTGTGTGTGCGTCTCTCTCTCTCTGTTGCACCTTATGCGATTTGATACTACTTTCTAATTTTTATTTTTGCTGTATAACATGACACGCATTGCAAAGAGTATTTGTACATAGCGTTGTTAATTTAAATTTCATCCTGTATAAATATAAATATAAATATAAATATTCGATGATACCAAATATGTAAATTAAAAAATGACAATCCAGAGAGGAACAGAAAAATGTATGGAAAAAAAGCCTGAAAAAAGACAAAACTAGTATTTTATGCACTGACTTTTGGTAAAGATAAGGACAAAGATAAGCCTTATCTGAAAGTTGTCATAACATACAACTAAATATTTGTTTATACTTTCAATATGACATAAGGCATTTATCTTAAGTTACAAAACGGATCAGTTGGACACTTTACTCCATTGAAACAGAAATACAAATTTGTTTTCTTCCGCAGGTTTATTTGCTTAATTAGGCTCAAGTCAGCTCGCAGTTACAATTCTTTTAGCATAAATGTCAGCTCCACAACCTTCCTCTCTGTCCGTTGCGAATTATTCAGCTCTATATTTATATTTTATATTTTAAAAACACTCCAGATAGCGGGCCGACCTGATGTGTTTATGATTTCTATTCTTAGCATAGCACTTAAAAAAAGAAACTTATAACGTTCTTATAATGTAATTTGGAAGCAATTTTTATTTGCTGATGATTTGGTATTAAAAGAAAACTTAAGGACACTAATTGATGTAATACCTTCCACACAAAAACTTCGTATTGCAAACAGTATTGATGATGGAAAGTTCTTATGTGACCATGTTCTCACCGCAGAAATCCCCAAATGAACTGTAAAAATTCCAGCCACGAAAAAAATCAAAAAAACGGAATTTTTCACAGTACAGCTAGATACAAATATGAAATAAACTAACTAATACAGCCTGATCTCCTGTTTTTAACTGCAAAAACATTAACGTTGCTCTGAATATTTAGAAAATTTATATTTTTACTTATTGTCAGTTATCACGTACCATTGACTGGAAAAATAACTCGTGGTTAAGATTGCCCTTGGTTAACACGAAATAGCAAAAACACTATGAAGGGTTGAGACAAGGCCTTGGAAAAAGCTAAGAAATCAAAGAATTTGATAGACTGGTAAAAGTACAGATAGTTAAGGAACTGTGTCAATATCTCAATACAAAAAAAGTAAACAGGATTGTGTCAGATCGAACTTCCAAGAAAATAACAGCAACGAAAATTAATTCTTGGATTCATTTAGGAAATGATGCCTATCAAAGGAAGAAAAACCAACTGCTCAAGTCTTTGTAACCGAGAAAAGCAGAACCTCTGATAAAATTACCATTTCAAATGGATTTTGTTCATCCTTTACAAACATCGGTAAAAATTTACAAATCCAGTACATTTTTACTTCCGCGTCGTGTATTCATTGCCCTTTATTGTAAGGAAAAATAAATGTTGTTAAGTCTTTGTAGCATAAAAATTTATTGTTTAGATTTTAAATATCATACAAGCAAACCCTTATTTTTAATAGAAATAATTAAAAAGTGATAATCGTAAAAATAGCCTTTGTTTTACAAACTGTTCTTCCGTACCATGAAAGAAATCCATCTCTTCGTTCATGTGATTTCGAATCTGGTTCGTCGTCGATTTGGAGAATTTTTTAACGTTGTGCCGCCCCCGGTGGTAAGTGGATGCTTATTGTTTCTGGCTTCTTTCCAAACTGATATGCCTTGCTTGTGAGTTGCTGATGCTTTTCAATATCGTCCTTCCTGGTGTGTATATGTGGCACCCAGGAGTAATTCTTGGAAATCTCCTGTGGAAGAATAAAAACTGTTAGCTCTATCTCACCCAACCAGGAAATGTGTGTCTTCGAAGCACCTGCAATTGGAAGATATATTCCCGGTGCAACCTACTCACTTGGTCACAGATACATACTGGGGGGGAGGGGGCGGGGCGTTGCTGTGGGCTATAGATATTGACTTGTTCGACGGTGAGGGGAGGTTTGTTTCCCGTTTCATGAGGCCGGATCGAACTCACCGGGGTGGTCTTCAAATCTACCTCCAGCAGCTTACACACACACACACACACACACACACACACACAAGTGAGCACCACCCTTGAGTTAAAAACGTAAGATCATTAATCTGTCATTGATCGGATGTTTGTTTAACTCATTCGAGAGCAGTTCATTATAGATTACAAAATCTCCTCTAGATTTATTCTTTTCGTTTACCACTTCAAAAGCTTGTGTGACTTCCTCCGGTTATCTTACAAGTACCTGCCCGACTAGTAAACTTCGCTTAATGTACCNGCACCCAGGAGTAATTCTTGGAAATCTCCTGTGGAAGAATAAAAACTGTTAGCTCTATCTCACCCAACCAGGAAATGTGTGTCTTCGAAGCACCTGCAATTGGAAGATATATTCCCGGTGCAACCTACTCACTTGGTCACAGATACATACTGGGGGGGAGGGGGCGGGGCGTTGCTGTGGGCTATAGATATTGACTTGTTCGACGGTGAGGGGAGGTTTGTTTCCCATTTCATGAGGCCGGATCGAGCTCACCGGGGTAGTCTTCCAATCTGCCTTCTGCAGCTTACACAACAACAACAATATTACTAACAAAGTAGCTTAGGATCTGCTTGATATTCAACTGTTAAGTCTCAAATATCGAAGCAATATTTCGATATTTGAGACTAAATGCCCTTCTGGATGTTTCCTCCTTATTAAAATTAAAAATCCTATAGCAAAAAACAAACTCACATTTACGAACAAAGCAAATATTCTAAATAATCCCCATACTTTTACTAATCAATAAACGAGTCGTTGATTCCTTTTACATTCCTAGTGCTGATTTGAAATCACTTAAAAGTTCAGTTTTCTTATTCAGCTATCTTATCAAATACGTCACCACCTTTCTCTGTTAGTATGCAACTAGTAAAAAAACCGGCTGGACGGTTCCTATTCACCCTCCTCATTCTTTTTTGCAAATATAAAACGTGGACTAGTTGTTGTTGCAGTAGTAGAGGTGGTAATAGTAGTAGATAAATAAATATAGTAGTAGTAGTAGTAGTAGTAGTTGTTGTTGTTGTTATAGTAGTAGTAGTTGTAGTAGTAGTAGTTGTTGTTGTTGTTATTGTAGTAGTAGTAGTAGTAGTAGTAGTAGTTGTTGTTGTTGTTGTAGTTGTTGTAGTTGTTGTTATAGAAATAGTAATAATAGAATTTTATTCTCATTGAGCCAATCAAATCCAAAGAAATACAAGAAATATATTTTCAGACGTTTTCTACGCAAACCACATAATGTAGTATATGTGTACTGTATATGAATACTGTACACATATAGGCAAAGGTTTTCAAATCCGCAACAACCTCACAACTAATTTAGTAACAAATACACTTTTAAGAACACTCACAACTCTCTTTATAAATTCTTCTATTTTTGCAAATATCTAAGCCATGTCTTACAAAAGCGCAATGCTCAGTTAAATATGCTTTTTTCAAATACTACACGAAGTTATAGATGAAACTATCAACATTATGCTAAACTATGAATGATTAAAACTGCTACAGACTGAAATATTTTGTTTGGAATTTTTCCTGTGGATAGATTAACAGGAAACTTTTAAAATGGCTGCCCCCCTACAGCTGCCTCAGAAATAAAGATCAGCGCTTAAATACCTTGTTGAAATCTGGTAATACAACAAATGTCGATGTTCTTGTCAGAGGTGATAAGCGCATTGACGAACGCCAACTTATTTCCAGTGCAGTTATCCAAATGGGAGAAAAATCTCACAGCAAATGTATTAATTAATGATGAAGGCGAATTAGTATCAATAAGAAACTGATCAGTGGGAGTGAAGATTAATTTTATCGAAGAATTGCGACATTAAAGAAGTTGTAAATTCTAACTTTTGTACCAACACCAAGCTGTACATAATTATTAAAACATTTTGAAAACCTAAATCCTTCTCAAATGTGTTGCATAAGAAAAGTAGTAGACATAATTTTGTTGGTGAAAACAAGAGCAAAGGGATATAGCAACACATAGAAAAGGAAAGTCATTATCAATCTGCATGAATTTAATTTCGCAAGATAATACACAAAAATTGCTTAATTTAGAAGAATGAAGCAAACATGGAAAACACATGTTTAAAACTTTACTTAACCAACGAAACAAAATTTAATAAAAAGAGAGAATTAAAGAAATATTTTGGTCAGTTTAGATTATCTATCTAAGCAGAAAACATCAGACCTCTTTTGCTCTCAGAAAAGCAACAATTTGTAGATTTGTTTCAATGGCATCAAAATCAAAACACAATGTTCAATGATCAGTAAAGAGTAATCATAAAAAACCCCACTCAAATCGTTTTCCCAAGCAGATATCAAAACAGTTCTGTAACTATGCCTTTTACAACTACTTAGTGGCTCTGACATCAATGTGAAATGTTATAACTAGAGGTAGAACATAGGAGGTAATTTGACAGAAATTTTAAATTCTCTCTCAAGTTAAAATCTCTTCTTTAACTCTATCTGATGAGTGTCCAAACGTCAGCATCCATATAATTTATTTGAATCACTTAAGACTAATTACTTGAGACTAACATGGACTATCACAAAGGTACTCCGCAGTCTTTATTAAGCACTGTGACTTCTAATGTACAAACATCTATAACCTCACAAGTGCTTTCACAAAAAATTGGGCTCAGTGTTGTCCATCGGACCTTAATTTAGCACAGCTGTTCTCTGACTACAATTACACAAGTTGCTTCAATACAAAACTAAATACAATAACTGCATATTATCGTCAATACTAACACAAAAGTATATAATACAAACATAAATACTTGTATGCCCACCTAGGTCATACAGTAAAGCAACGCATCACTATCCAGCAGGATTGTGGATGTAACGTTCCAGTGCAAAACTGACATCAAATAAACGTAGTATCTATCAGTTACCAAAAAACTAGAAATAAATGTGTCTTAGGCACTATTTCAAAATAAAGACTAAGTTAAAGTTTCAATTGTTTTATTGCAGTGCACGTTGTAATTCGCATGATTTTGAAGACCCAACATAAAAGTGCCCCAGAAAGTGCGCAAAATTACAGTGAGCCACAACAAACGAATATTACAGAAGTACATAAAGCTGTGCATACATACGTTTGGGTAATAAATTGAAAGGAAAATTGCAACAGGGAGAATAAAGAAACCGTTTTTCGACTATTTGGTAAAAAAGAGGAAGGTCAACAATGACTGAATGTTAAACCTCGTAATAATACACCAGACACTAAATACACCTTTTTACTGTATGTCCACGTCATTTTCTGGCTGGATATGTAACTGTTGCCTTAAATTGACATTGTTATTGTCATCCTTCCTCTGTTTTCACATCTGAATCTTATATTAATTTAGGAAACCACACTTAGAACAATAATTAAGGCTAGTTATTCAATTAGAGGCTTTCTACCCAACCGAATAAATGTGATTTTTAACACTGACAAAACCTTTTCCTTTAAGGAAATAAAATGTACAATTATGCCTTGTCAAAAATCGAATTCTCAGAACAAACTAGGAGTACGTGTTAGCAATTATTTTCAGTGAAAAGGGACTGTTAGATATTTTTATGTACGTTTAATAAATGAGAAAAATATCAGTTTTACTTGAGCAAGTTGTTGCCATGACTTCTCTGATAAACCTAAACAATATAAACACCCTTAAAAGTTCGCTGTAAAACCACACCACACGTTTAAAGCCAGAAACCAGCAGGAAGGAGAGACATTTGACGACTTCACGACAGATATAAAACTCTTAAGCAAAAACTGTAACTTTTGTGCGACTTGCCACGACGGCCTAGTAAGGAACTGCGTAGTTGCCGGGGTATAAGATGACGCGGTTAAAAAGAAATTATTAGCTGAGTCAAAATAGACACTTGAAAAGACTGGGGGCCTCTTCAAAACACAGGAGATCAGACGCACCGGAACCAGAGCATTGAAAGAGGGGAAACAGGACTCCGCTACAGTAGTTAATTTACAATCAAAGTCATCAGTTAATTGCAAAAATAGATCAAGGAGCAAAGCATAATAAAACTACACCAACACGCCACCTTCCGTGAATATTCTGTAAATGATTACACCAACGAGACAAATAAAGTCCAGTATGCCAAAAAGAGATAGGCAATGTTAATGAGGGCGATTTTGTTTAAGGTGTAGCAGCTCTATTCTAAGGCAGTTTAGAACATGGCAGTAAAAATGTTTCGTTGGAAGTAGAAATGCCTTCAACAAAAGGCACCATAAGATTCAAAATAGACCCTAGTGCACTTGTCACGGTAATATCAGAAGAAGATGTATAGAAAACACAGATAACAGTTACTGGTCTAAAATCAACGAGAAAACGATTAACAGGACCGCCAAAACAACATCGTTGATGCCTTGGATACAATTACCTTGATTTTTAGTGGGATGATCGCTATAGTAAAGAAATTGTGTATGTATACAAAAACCTAATTTTTGCGTTGCTGGCAAACTTGCAATAACCCACCTTCAAATCACCACTCTACAAAACACCAACAACTACTCATGCCGGGTAGGTAGCAGAACAGAGCAGCAAAAAAGCACAATACCAAATTCACAACAAAATTAGGCACACAATCCTCCATAGGATAAATTATGAACTGTACCACAAGCAAATAGGAGAAAAGTCATAAGTATTTCTACTGAAGTAACAAGCAGAAGTCTATTTGAAAATAATCCCTAACCTCACAAACATTGATAACGATAAAGCCATACGATCAGATTTCAGACTTTTGAAAAACCTGAAAAATCTGCCATACTTCAATATCATTAGAATTATGTTTGGCTCTTAAAAGTTGGTAACAAGTTAGATAGTAAAAGGATTCGAAAGGATATTTATGCTCGATATTAATTTTTAATCAACACAAGTAATAGTTTCTAATACATTTCATGTTACATTAATGTTATCCTTTTTGAAAGAAAAATAGCTGTATGGTACATCAATTAACATTTTGAAGTTAAAGTGTTATATCAAAAGATGAGAAACAGCACATTCACTTTTTTTTTCTTTGAAAAACAACCTTGTTAGAGCCCAACATTGTTAGACTCCAGAAAAATAATTGTAAACTTTTGATCAACATTGATTGAAATCCAACAGCTGAGGATGAAAAAGGTAAACTAAAAGTAAGATAACTCTGACTTATTCACAGCTTGTGTAGATAATGTGTCTAAAAATAAGTAAGATAAGAATTCTCTCATCGGCAGTGTTTTTTCTGTTTGAATAGAAAGCCACAAAGCAGGACTTTATAACCAACTATGTTTTATCCAAACACTTTGATGTGACCTACTTTTATTGAAAAGATTGAAAACTACCTAGTGGGATAGCTCTTACTTATTTTATAGTATTATTTATGATCTAAAGGATAAATTTTCTTTGTGACTTATTTTGTTTTCGATTTTCATGTTTTGTTATTGGGAGTCAGCTGTTTATATAATAAAGTCAGTGGTTATGCCCATAACACTGACGTTCAGAAGATCACCTGACCGATAAATTACAAGGTGATTTCAAAATAAAGATAAGATTTTGCCGCCTAGGAAAGTCCATCTAAATTTGACAAGAGAAATATTGACATTTTAAACAATAATAGATCTAATAGATAAATCAGTACTTTTCTACTTTTCCCCCGCCACTACTTTCAGAAATCATACATTCTTAATAAAGAGAAGACAAAAAATGAAATAAAATAGACGGGCTTGAAATGCCAACACCTTAAGTTTAAGGTTTTTACAACGAATGGGCATTTTGCATAACTATCGGCCTTTTCTTAATTGTGGACTCCCAATAACCATCTCCTTGAGAGAAAAGGAGATCTTTGGAGATGCCAAAGATCTCCTTTTTTGGCAAAGAAGTCGTTACGGGATTGGCATACGAAAAGACACATCGTTTGAAAGCTCGAACTTACCATTCAAAACAGCTGTCTTTTTTGTATAGAGCTGGAGTAGAGAATTGTCAGGCATCGATTTTGCGAACTCGAACTTGACCTCAGTAAGAACACTGTGGTGGACTAGAACAACTGGCCCCATTAAGCTTGTACTGTAGAATAATCTACTAATCTAGTTGTATTTTGAAGACCAAATATGACCATTAAGGTTTATGAAATTCTTTTTGCCAGAAGTAAAGCAAACCGAGGAGGACATTTGCCGCAGCAGTGAGTATTTGGTGGCTCATGAAGAGAAATGAAGAAGTGTTTTATTTTCAACTTGTTAGAACACAGTGCAGCAACCTTGCAACAAATTATTCAAGCCTCAATACTATCAAGATCTACAGTGATGTTAGGCATGTGGGCTGCATACTGTGACATTGAAGCGATGCGGCTACAACACTTAACGTTTAATCACAAGTTGAACTTTGTAGACCCAACACTGGTGCCCAAACCCACAATATTGAGCACACGTAAAAGAACGCAAATAAATTACTGAGTAAATTACTCTGTAGGATTTAGCGTTGGAATGGAGAAGCAGGAGTTATAAAATGCTCTGTCACAATGCAAGTTTTGAAGTCTCTATAAAGACTAAGAATGAAGCAAGGGACAGTTTGTAGTAATAATAATAATAATAATAATAATAATAATAATAATAATAATCATCATCATCATCATAAAACGTGCTGGGTATTGACCTGAAACTGTAGGCAGATAGAGCTGGGAAGAGGAAAGAAACACAAAAACAAACAACTTAATTTGATTTCATGAAGACGTCTGATGTTAACATCAATTAGGAGCTTTTGCATATAAGCGTTTGACTTGAAACTCTTCAATTCAAACCTGAATACCTATGTCCAAACACAAACACAAACACCTACACACACACACACACACACACACATATATATATATATATATATATATATATATAAATCCAGTATAGTATACAAAATAACTAGACAAATTTAGCAGTTACTACTAGTTCCATGTTTTCTTAACAATCTTCAAACTGCCAGTTAGAAAATTGTTAAGAAAACATGAAACTATTAGTAACTGCTAAATTTGTCTTGTTATTTTGTATACTATACTGGATTTATAAACGCTCTGGAAACATTGAGCACTCTTAGTGAACATTGGTATACTTTACTAATATATATATAGTCTTACATTAATCTACTTAATCTGACATATGAAAGAGGAAAAGGTTCCCTTTAATCAAATGTTGGTGGCGTAAGCACTTAAGTTCTTCTATTGTTGTAGTCATTGTTGTTCTTTATCTTAAAACACAAGAGAAATTTACTTTTGTTTGTCCATAGGTGGAGTTGCCATTTCAAACCTTAATTTACTGATGATTATTATGCCATAATTGAATTTCATTACCACAAAAAGTACAGAAATTTATTAACGACTTTACTATTGCTACTACTCAGCTGACCCTGCCTGTAAATGTGGAAAACGTAAAAAAAAACATGAAAATCTTTCGAGTGAACAGCTTTCTTAAAATAGGAGCTCATTCTGAGATCACCACAATCCATCCCAGAATCAAAACTAAGGGTTTAATTACGCGGAATAAAAGGCATTGCTCCGACCCCAATATTTTTTCTCCAAAAGAAGTATATCAAAACAATGTGATAATTTTGGAACAGGCTATAAACACATTGACACAATCCTAGGTATTATCCTCAAGGATTATTGCTTTCATTTCAGTAGAGTTCCGCATTATCGAAAAGACTTTAATTCAATGGTCAAGTGAAAAAAATTACAATTTCATTCAAGCTTGTTTTTATTAGTTATAAGTCATTGCAAAGTAAACTGTGAGCACTTTCAAGCTAGACGTAGAGACGATATCATTAAATGATTTGGTTTTTCATCTTGAATACAACTAATTCATCATGCAAAATGAGAATAAAATAGAAGGCAATTTCTTGTAGAAGCACAATCTGCATTCCTGCAAGATATGACAATGATGACCTCACAAACGTAGAGATATTGAGAGCTCCAGTTATGTTTTGTAAATCACTTATGAAATATACAGAAGAAAAACTAAGGTCTTTTTTTATTTTTTATTTTTTCCTTTTCTGTTTAAACTGTCATTTGTATTTGTCATTTGCTTGTGCCTATACAAGTTATAGTGATAAAACCATTAACACATAAGTTAATTTTTTAGCAAGTTTATGCCATTAAAAATTTAAACATTTTACAAAAATTTAAAAATTTTACAAAAATTTAAAAAATTTTACAAAAATTTAAAAATTTTCCAAAAATTTAAAAATTTTGCAAAAATTTAAAAATTTTGCAAAAATTTAAAAATTTTACAAAAATTTTACAACAATTTTATCTATTCCTTGATCTTCTGATAAGAGGCTTTGCCAGCTACCATAATCATTTTCATTGGTAATCGTCACGGAGATTTCTTCAGTCATCCAAATATCAAAGAAGCTTCCAGGTCCTCTCCTTTGATGCTTCTCTCTTTTGCTATGACATTTGGTAACGTGATGTTGAGACCTTCATTTGGTGCCACAGAGGAGTAGATCTGAAGTAATTCTCTTTTAGCATCAAAATAGGAACGGCAAATCTATTATGGTGTTAAAAAGATTAATTGATAGTATGTGAGATTTTTCAGTTTATTTGCTGTAGCTGTTGATGCTATTTGAATGTAAAAGTTTTGTCCTATGTATAAAGAGTTGTCATAACAGTGTTAAAGTAATGAATTGAGTGTCTATGCCTCGGCGCAGTTTTTTTGAGAAGTTCTTTTACATCTTTCATGGGAGGTTGTCAGGAAGTTTTCAAGAAGAAATTTTATGCTAACAAGTTAGTAAACACCAGGCAACCATATCAAAAAGTAAAATACATTCTGATGCACAATGACGCCTAATTTATACCTCTTCAAGGACCAGTTTCACAAATGCTAAAAACATATACAACAATCTAACAATTTTCTATAGCACCTGTTACAGAAAGAAAACTGCTATCATTTGATTAAAAAAATTTTAATCACGAATGAGCAGAAAACAGACGAAAACAATATATTAACAAAGTACAATAAAACAGGACTTAATATTATAAGAGCTGACAAAATATTTACATAGGTTTCAAAAAGAGTAAGAAATAATTGTAATGCAACATTTATTTTATGTGAAAATAATCAATAGGATTTGGAACCCATTTGGGAACAAAGTACAAATTTACATTACATATTTATTCTCTCCTTGGAATGATAGTTTCTTTCTGCCAGCCAGAGCTTTAAAACGCAGAGCTTGGTAGCGACATTTGAATATAACAAATAGAAGGGTGCGCTTAATATATCCTGCAACCTATAAATTTCCGATGAAATTGCAAGAATTAACGGTTGTATTAAAATAGAATCTTTCTTCCTGACCAGTTTAACTAAGACATTGAAGCAGAGGTAATAGGAAAAGCTACAATTTAGTTCATCCAGCCTGTCACAATCTATAGTTTTATTCCAATTTTTCCTTTTTGAAAAAACAGCTTTGGATTTGAAAAGTGCCCTTTTATCTAGATTTATAACTAAACTAGATTTATGAGGTCAGCTTTGTATTTCTATTAGTAATGGAATATTCCTAACGCTCCTTCAATCCGAATTTAAGAATAAAAAGAATAAAAGTTACAGCATTGTACTTGATAGTCTTGAAATAAGCTATTCTTGATATAACACCTCATCTGCACTCAATAACAACACTCTATAATATAGTCACAATGGTGGAACTACATGGACTATAATAACATTTCCATCGGCAATTTTTCACATTCAGACATTAATAAATTTATTCAACAAACTTTACACAAGTCGTCTAAAAACCTATATAAATCTTTAAAGGATTTAGTAATATTATAATATGCACATCTTTGTTTAGTGAAAAGATGCCAGACGTAACAAGGAGTATTGACAGTATCTATATTCATTGCAACGTAATGAGTGAATCTATTGTATCAGGAATTCAACCGACGTTTTATATCGTTTTCAAGTTGGTAACAAGCAACTGAGTTACCCCTTTTTGGTCAAAGCTAAAAGAATATTGATAATGGGATCAACACTAACATTATCAAGAGGAAAAGAATCAATATCACAGACAATCACAACAGACCGTTAGATCTTAATGGTTGGCCTGTTTTCATGAATCTGATTCCTAGAGAATATGTTTGAAATAAGATACTTTAGTTATATATGAGAAGAAAACTCGTACGAGATCCATATTCATATGAAGCTTATAAAATTATCATTGATAATAGTAAACGTATTGAGGATAGGAAGAAAATGCAGGCTGGTGATAGTTTAACTTAAAGTTAATTATCTGTCAGTGAAAAAATCACACAAAAATTAACAGGAAAAGTTGCGAAGGATGTCGCACAAAAGACTGTTGAAGAAAGTGTTTGTAAAATTAGTTCTGGAATAGCTCAAATTGCTGTTGATAAACTATATAGCAAATTTAACAAAAAAACAACAATTAATGAGAATAAACGTGATGTGATAATAGAAATAATAAGATCACATTCAGGTAATAAACAAACAAATAATAAAAAAGCACCACATAAAAACACTCATGCACCTACAAAATCAGTTTTATCACTGAAATTTGATAAATTATTGAATATGTGAAAATTATCTTAGCTATTAATATATGTTTAGAAATCCTAAATATTGCAAATGATACGAGTATGTATCAGCAGACCAATTACTCTTTCACAAACCTATCAATATCAATAGAAAACAGGAAACGATTTTGTAGTAGATTTAAATGGTGAAAGCAATTCTTACGATATGTTCAAGATATTTCTAGAGGTTGATATGCAAGCCAAGAAGACAGCGGAAAGTGCTGGTCTTGCTGTTGCTTAAAAAAGCAGCGAGTTTTAATAGTTTTTATGGGATGATTCACTCTCTACGCGTTGAAACAGATAATGTAACTGTGTATGACAGAGATAAATCATGCTATCAACATCTAGAATCTTTTTTAATTCAGTAATGGTTTTGTCCTATTACAGAGATACAGATGCTAGTTCAACAGATACTAACCCTGGATTTAAGAAGAGAAAAACGCTCCTTGCTGGAATCAGGTTGTAAATGTCATTCTACCACTAAATAGGTATGGATTCTTTGAATCTTTCCGTCATCAGCTCATTCATTCTAGTAAGTATAAGTTTTCTTCCGTTTTAGAATATGACAGCAATGTTTTTTTTAGAAATGATAAAACAGCTGCTAATAATGCTCATTACATAAAAACAAGAGTTTTGTTATGGATTCTAATGGAAACATTTAATTCTGAAGGACAAAAACTCTTTTCAGAGAGATATCTCTAAGCACAATTATAGAATTATGATAGGGAAAGAGTTGTTAGCTTAGCAACTGAACAACGATCAGCAACGAAAAGCTTTTAGTTTACTTAAAAATGGTCATTTACTTGATCTAGCATCGTTTCAACAAATGCATGGTATAATTTATTTTGATTTAACATGTCAGGATCAGAAATTAGATAACTCAGTTAAGCTTTCACTTCGTTCTGAGTTAACAGGCCCTCCTTCAGCAAATTATGTTCCATATAGTTTAATACCGTATGAAGAGGAGCTAAGGGTTATGTTCTTGGTAATAAACCAGTCATTCGATCCAAAAAGAATCTCTTTTTGTATAGTCAACAGTCTCTGTTTCCTCTTCAATATCGTCATCATCCTCCGATTCATCCTCAGGAGTCAAAAATGGTTCTTGTTTCTCTACGTCCCTCGCACACGTGTTCACTATCATCGAAGTGGAGAAAATCATCCACACTATCCTCAAATGGTACATTAACTGCTTTCTGATAACAAGATACAAGTTGAGCAAGTGGAATTTCGACGTCGTCTTCATTGCTTATTTTCTCATGAGTATCCTGTTCACTGGGTAATCCACAACGTACAAAACACTTTGAAACAGTCTCTAGTTTCACTTCCGACGTTGCTCTAGGTATCAACTGGCAGGCATCGTACACAGCAACGCATTTTTTTACATCCGAAACATCTTCATCCGCTTCGATCCCTGAGATCACTTTCGCAACAGTAGCTTTCGGTACGTAGATTTTACAGTCTGAATGATGCCCTGGTCAAGGGGCTGCAGGTGAGAAGTGCAGTTGAGCGGCAGAAAAACCAGTTTCACATTAGACAGCTGGATTTTAGGCTGACAGGGTGCTTTGTCAAATGCCTGTTTTGACGTTTTATTTTCTCGTCAAATTTACTCATGTATTCCGTGAAAAACTGTCCTGTCATCCAGGACTCCCTTCATCCAGGTCGTGGACAGTCGCCAGGTCTACCTCCGCCGCTGACCTTGCCAAAGTTGAGATTGTGCCTTCTTTGAAATTTCTGAAGCCATCCGTTTCATGCTTTAAAATCGTCAAGTCTAATATTGACAGCGTACTGGATGTCTCGCTCTTGTATGAGAGGTCCGCTCAGCAAAACATTGGATGCTCTGACTTTCTGGAAACACGTCCTGATGAACTCATCTACAGCCTCGAATTGACAGGTCTTCACCGGGACAGTGGTCTTCGTACTCTGCGAGGACTTCCGCTCTACATTTTAGTATTCCACTTACACTACATTTTCCAATGCCCAATTCGTCTGATAACTGCTGTTGAGTTCGTCCTTTGCCAGACGTCTTTATAAGGTCGACCTTTTGTTGTAGAGAAAGAGTCTTAAAGGTAGAGTGAGGCATCTTGATTGTTGTTTGCTAATGACATGACTTCATGAACGAACGCAGGGCTTTATTGCCGACACTTGGTAAAAACACAAAGAACCCCATTTCTATTGGTTGATTACAAGTTACCAACCACAAATCGCAGTCCTTATTGGTCAAAAAGGTGCTAATTACCGTGTTTGCCCACTTCGGCGAACCTGGTGAGAGCCATCATTGTAGTCCTAAAAGTTTTCAACCCGACGGAATACTTATGATCTGAGTTACTTTTGACCCGGATTAGAGTTAGTTTACAAGCTTTCTCAATTTCCATTGGCCAAAAAGGTGCTAATTACCGCGTTTGCTTACACTGGTAAGCTTATTGAGAACCACCATTGTGCTTTTCCACGATCAAAAAGGTGCTAATTGCCGCGTTTGCCTGGTCTAGCAGACCTGCTGTGAACTTCCATTTTGATCTTGCAAACTTTCGACCCGACAGTAGATAACAGTTTATTGCCGAAAGACCGACCGTGTCCAATTATGGAGGTAGAATTTCCATTAATGGGACCGGAAAATCAATGCCCAATTACGAATTAGAGAGGCGCCGAATGTTGAATTATACAATACTCGTCCATATGGAAAAACGAAGGAATAAAACGGGACCGTGAGAACTTGGTCGAATTAATGANTCCTGCAAACGTTCGACCCGACGGGAGACTTAAGATCTGGGTTATTTTTGGCCCGGATTAGAGATTATATACAGGCTTTTCCACGATCAAAAAGGTGCTAATTGCCGCGTTTGCCTGGTCTAGCAGACCTGCTGTGAACTTCCATTTTGATCTTGCAAACTTTCGACCCGACAGTAGATAACAGTTTATTGCCGAAAGACCGACCGTGTCCAATTATGGAGGTAGAATTTCCATTAATGGGACCGGAAAATCAATGCCCAATTACGAATTAGAGAGGCGCCGAATGTCGAATTATACAATACTCGTCCATATGGAAAAACGAAGGAATAAAACGGGACCGTGAGAACTTGGTCGAATTAATGAGGATGTCGAATTAGGGAATGGTCGAATTATGGAGGTTTCACTGTAGAAGAGAGTAATCTGGAATGATTATTACATGGAACAATTGTATGAAAAACAATTTTATAGAACAGAAAAGAATGGATATTATTACATGAAACAATTGCATGATAAGTAGTAAGTAGTTGGAGAACATTTGTTATAAAAAATGCTTTTGAAATGTCCTCGTGTCCTCAACTACTATACCACTGCACCCATATTTGGCCTAACATTTGCGTTTCGTTGACGCCAAATTCTACACGTCTCCTTCGTGATATTGTCTTCTGTGGGTTCTGCTTCTGTCTGGTAATAGCATAGCATCACGTCTTTGTGTTTCCCTCGTGTATGTATTGTCTTTCAGCTTTAGTTTGTTGGTCTTACCTAGGACTTGTCGCTGCAGACGGTCTCTGTTGAGAATATATCCCAGATAAGTTATCATTGACAGTTTCTTGGGAGGGGAATCTGTATGACATTTCAAACTCAGCGTGATTACTCACTGCGGGACACACTCTAGTTGACCCACGGGAAGAGTGAGGTGGTATGAAACTCTGACTTTACAATTTACCTGTTTATGAGGTAACTACTACAACTAACACAGTTGATTGATTGATATCATGCTCAGTTCATTTAAATTTTGTATTTGGTTCCTGTTGTAATAATTTTAGATTAACGTCCTCCATTAAATAAAAAAATGTAACCTCAGTATGGGAAGTAATCATGGGTATTTTAATGGTTGGTAGTTTATGATTCTACAGTGATGCACTGTATCTTCCAAGACATAAAACTTTTTCATCAATTCAAATTACACTACTGTTTGTTAAATATGTTTGCACATTGGAGTCCCCTCAAGCACTATCGATGAAGAGGTAATGTTGTTAAGTAACTAATGCAATAGTATTCAAGAAAAATACCTTTGAATTTTAGGTAACGTTGTCCCTGTTTTGTTCTTTTGGATGAACATGAATGGAACCGAGGAAGCAAGTTGACCTTTTCGAGCTGCTTTTTAGTTTCGGCCTGGAGAAATATCAATTTTTTGATATTCAGACTGGGTCTGAGCACGAGATGTTCATCAATACTGTGATTGATGTCACGAGGTTTGCTATTGCTGGTGTCATCAGGGGACTTAAAAATCCAACTCGCAACAGAGAAATATAACTTTTTTTTCTTGAAAAATATATTCCAATTGTCACAAAAAAACCCTTAAATTAAATAATTTCAATATATCAGCAAATATCATTCTGAAGGAAACCCGAGATTTATCAGGTGAAAGTAAACGTAGAAATTATTGCGATGAGCAATGGCAGAAGAAGTGTAAGCATTGAACTATAGTGGAGAATGAGATTTGACTTTGTAACTATGACTATATTCAAATGTCTCAATACATCAGAAGCTGATTTGCTCAAGACTAAATCCTAAAGGATACCATCAAAAAATTGACGTCGGTCCCAGTCAGTTTGACTAATTTTTAAGGCCTAATGATGACGTGGGTTGTCAACTAGATTTAAAACACTTGTCTTAGCGTCTACAATAACAACAACATGATCATAAGATCCAAAAGACGGTAAAGATGAAATTGTATAATGCTTATGGATAGGAGTCTATAAAGAAGTAAAAGCTGAGCTCTTCATCTCTCTATGGGTCTGAATCAGTAGATCTCGTGCAAAAAAACGATATTCTGTGTAAGATCATGAGCAAGTGCGAAGATATACGTAACTTCTCTAGGTTTGCCAGTCTTGTTGAAATGAGTTATAAAGGTCATACGAGAACCATTAAAGTCAGCGTAGATATAGATGATAGCAGTGTGATGCTTGTTTAAAACCGTATAAATTGAGTTTGTGTCTGCCTCAATTACTGAGCAAGTGTCAGTAGAGGGAGATCGATGAAAAATACTAACATGTGACCTGAAGAAAAGACAATCTGAAGCAGACAAAAATGTGATATTATGCTCTTAAACTCTAACAGCTGGAAGACCCTGTGAAGGATAGATAGCAAGACCGTAAAGATGAGCTGTAGGGTCTAGTCGAAACAAATGTAAATAGCCTTTAACATAAAGATTCCTATTACCAACACTGTCTATCATTGAGACTTGTCTCACAAAACGCAAGAATGTGAGGAAAGCCGGAATCCAGAAAAGCTTTAAAAAGACAATTAGAACGAAGGCCGCTGACATTACTGAAAGCTGAGGAGAGTGCTGAAATAGCTTACTTATTGAAGCTTCAATTTTTAAAAGGATTGACGTAGGTAACTGCGTAATTCACCAATCTAAGGGACAAAATAAAGATCTCAACTAGTTGTGAGCAGGGTTTTTTAACGACAGGCAGCAATTACAGAATTAAATTTTAATGAAAAAAGGACTGTGAGGTCATGAATAACGGTGTAAAACTAAAAATAATTGAAATTACCTCATATGGTAGGTTGTGATTACTAAAACACAAATATAGAGAGATTATCATTTTGTGGCGCCTCGTGCCCTTCTGTGATAAAAAAGAACCAAAAGATACCTGGTGAGATAATTCACTGGAGACTTGACAACGAAAAAAAGTGTACAGAAATTGATTGCAAAGAAAGAGAGAAAGTAACAAGGTTGGAATTCTCCCCCGATGTGGCATATTTTAGTATTTAATAGGATGGTGAGCCACAGCTTAGGTTTTCATAGCTAATCAAGGTATTTCTTAGTTATGAATACCAAGGAAACAAAATTTTAATCAAACGAATCCTTTCGCAGATGTAGGCTAATTTGCGAGCATGAAACAAGAATTGGTGTTTTATGACAAAAATACAGTAAGAAAGAAACAGAGAAAACAGAGTAGAATGAATTTAAAAGAATATCATGCATTCATAAAATAGGTGATAAAATTAGTTTTTTTAAAAAATTTTCTATAGAGATATTTATTTTCAAGGTAAACGTGTTAATGCCTTTACTCTGGGCTAAACTACAGACGATTAATGCTGCTTTACGTGGTCTTGTTTTTCATATCAAACATAGAGTCAAAACATAAGGCGAATTACATTCTCAAACGGTGTGTTTCGATGAAAATTTCAAGGGTAATGTTTTTCAATTAGGAAAGGTTAGGCTGGAAATCTATGCATAAATACATTGATGATATTGATGACATTGTGTTATATCTGGCTCGAGGCCGCGGGTCAGGAAACAAAAATAAACGCAGTAAATCTGTATTAATTCAAGTCATTCTTCAACACAAAGTAACACAACTACATGATCTGCCATGTTCTCAAATTACATTCTTCATCCCCCAACCACGTGCTATTCTCCACCCTCAAGGAATTATGTTACAGGGAATCATGGGTAATCACCGTCAGAGATGATGATAATTAATCAAAATGGATGTTCATTCAATATTGTGAGATGTCTACTAACTGAGGTGGATACTTACATAAAAGTACATATAACAACAACAAGAGAAAAAAGTACGGTTGGTAAATAATTTGACAAATTGCGGATTGATATGTGTTTCATAGCAAAAACAGTCTGGTGATATCTAGGTAACCTACTTGTGTACAGGAAAGGAGGTTTTGTTATTTTTCAACAAAAATAAAAATTTGATCAATTTTTTAGCAAATGGATGTTTGATGAGTGTTAACCAAGTTCTCTTACACTACTAAGGAAAAATAATTTCATAGCGTAAATTGAATGAAGACATAATTTTCCTTGACAAATATAGATTTTCTGTCTACGCCTAACAATTCATATATGGTGCAAAGTAGGTCCGAAAAAATCTAAAAAATCTAAACAAAAATAAAAGCCTAAAAAAATTATTGAAAATAAAATTTTGATAAAAACTAGAAACAAAATTATTATTTTCAGAAAATGTTGTAAAATCCTTTGTTGGGGTTGGTGTCAACAGCTTTATTTAAAACTATGTAGGATTGCTGCATTCTCCTAAATATTGGTTACAATTTACTGTTTTTGACAACAGTATTTGCATCATTTGGACTTTTCAGTAGTGTCGACGGGTTTTATTTTATTTTATCATTATCATATTGTTATTGTTTTGATGTTTTTAATTTCTCACAGCAGCTGCATTAATTACTGGATTGACGATCGTAATAACTAATCCCAAGCTCAGCGTGACAAAGGAGAAGAAGATCTAAGTGAAATTTGTAAATACCTAAATGAAAAAGGCCCCACAGATTGTTTTCCACAAACTTACAAGTTATCTCCACTCTTGACATGTATACCAGATAAATAAACCAGTGCCTAACAGTGCGTCAGTAGAACGTTCTTTCTCCAGACTCAAATGCTTCGAGAGAAATTCCTTGTCAAAGTACCCCCTTTCGGGATTAACATTAATCACATGTGAAAAGGAATTGCTGAGTAAACTCCAAACTTCAGATAAATTTTATGACAAAGTCATCAGCAAGTTCACAGCCAAGGCTCGTCGAATGGATTTCACTTATCAATAGAATACATTTTTACAGTGTTAATGAGTTACATCGACAATACAGATATTGTGCTATATGTGCGTCATTTACATATGATTAATTTATATGATAAGCACACAAACAATTGCACACCGCGCAATTTTACCCACGGCACGCCACTGGTAGGCTATTTTCATTCTCTTGGCCAACTCAGGGTTTTCCACCCGTGTTGACAGAGTAAAGACACTAATTTGATGTTCTCCAGCTGCCTTAATCATGTCAGTAGGAATTTCATCGATTCCAGTAGTACCCCTACCCAAAGTTTGATGTAGTNTTACAGTGTTAATGAGTTACATCGACAATACAGATATTGTGCTATATGTGCGTCATTTACATATGATTAATTTATATGATAAGCACACAAACAATTGCACACCGCGCAATTTTACCCACGGCACGCCACTGGTAGGCTATTTTCATTCTCTTGGCCAACTCAGGGTTTTCCACCCGTGTTGACAGAGTAAAGACACTAATTTGATGTTCTCCAGCTGCCTTAATCATGTCAGTAGGAATTTCATCGATTCCAGTAGTACCCCTACCCAAAGTTTGATGTAGTGTCGATTTAACTCCTCACTCCAATTTTTTTGGTTTTGGTGTTAATTCTTTTGCCACAAAGTTATTTCACATTCGTCTTCTTAACAGTTTTTGGTAAATGCTTTTGAGCTCCATCATTTATAATTTCTTTCACCTTAGTCTACAATTTTTCAGGCTGCCTAATTACTTCTAACAACCTTTCGATCTTATTTTGTACATCCGGGAAGTGTCTTCACCAAATGGACAGAGCTGAGCCAACATTTGATACACACGAAGAAATCAATTTGATTTCGGTGCTTCCCATCTGGAGAACTCCTTGTATTTATTCTGCGCAACGATTGTTCAAAAAAATGTGTTTCCAATAAACAGTTACCAGAAAAGAATCCTGTGGGCTTATCCCTTGCCGACTCTCTCTTTTCAAATCCGTGTTGTCCACCAATTCCAAGCACCTTTATGTCTCCTACTTTAGTATTCATATCTCACATTGCAAATTTAATATCCCCTCTTGGCGTCAAATTGATGGTGGGATGTAATGTATTGTAAAATTGTCAACAATTTCTCCTTCCGCATCTCTTGTCGGTGCAGACATGTATGGTAGAGACATGTTTACGATGACCTTTGATTTTAACAGTAATAATATTCTGTCGTTTACCAGGCTCCAAATATTTTAAAACAAGAGAGAATTAATAACGTCTGGATTAATTTTGGCACAGTTCTGATATTTGTCATCAACAGGATATACACGGTTTGTAGTACTTGGAGCGTCAACCTTTTTTAACAGCGATGACCTCAATGCATATTTAATGTGCAATACAACCCAAATGACCATTTATTTTAGAAAAATGCATTTCAATGATATATTATACTGAGAGAAATGATGATTTAAAAGTTAATGAAAGAGTGGAGTTTATCTTGAAAATTCTGAACTGTATGGACTCAGAGGAAGCCATAGATGTAAGAGCTTTATCATGTCTTGAGTCGAGAGCTTTTTCCGAGCTACGTTTTGAGAGATACTTCTCCCATCGCTAGGCTTGCTTGACCATGATAAGTATTTCTCAAAACGTAGCTCGGAAAAAGCTTACGACTCACGACATGATAAACTGTTATATTTAGTTGAGTTTATCTCTGTAATAAAGTTTTTCTTAAGAATTGGCAGACCTGAAACACAGAATCCAATGACAAAACATTGCCACCGAATTTTAATTAAGGGCATTCTAAAATTTTCCTTGGATCTTTGTAATATGTCTCAAACATGAAACATGCTATGTAAATCAATTTTATTTGTATTTTTACCAGATTTACTTTTGGTATTTAAGATTTCAAATGAATTCTTCGTCACTGGTGTAAATTTGATAGTAGCTTTAATATCCTCAAGTTCTTCTAGTTTTAAGCCTGTCTGAATTCTAATAAAAGCATTCACAGCATCACTCCAATTTGTACAGCAACACTAACATTAATTTTGTGGTTATGCCATTTGAAATTTTTTGTATTTATTTTTACTCTCTAGTGGAGAAGGTCAGTCTGCAGAGTCGTGTAAAGACCTACAACATATTCTTCGGAAATAATTTTAATATATTACAAAGACTTTCATATCACTGAAAACGTTCCTTGCCAATTTTATCAGGTGGAAAGTATATAAAGTAATATTTGTTGTATCCCGACCTGAACGTTATGGAGAAATGAAGCCTCAAGTTTGGCAATTTTACAGACAACCTTTTTTGGCATCCCAACATTTTTTTGGACTTTCATATACACCTGCATGGATATCAGTACCCATTTTATCTAGTATTTTAGTCGATTCTGTAATAAGATAACATAAGATGGACTTATTTAAAACCTTCATCAGGAAATATTTAATAGGGTGTATTCCATGGCTTCTGAAAGCCTGAAACCATTATAAGATGGGCATTTGTTGCAATATTATTGACTTTATCAATATTGCCAATATTTCTGCCCTGGTGCTCCATTTATCAACTATAAAGATGCAATCAGACTGACCTGCCTTAAGTTGCTCTCATACAAATTCTCCATTGTTTCAATGCTCTCAACAGAAGGTAATTTGGCTTGTCTCAGCTTTAACATGAAACCCTTGACCGTAATTTGTTGCCTCAATTTTCAGGTGTAAATTCTGAACTGACCATTAATTTATTTATTTTTACATGTAGCTGTAATATTCGTGGCTGACATTTTGGTTGCATGTCAGTTTTGCAAACGTAAATTTTGGTGAACGTAACAATTTACCTTTACAAGAACTATCCGAGTCAACAAAAACAATATTACCATTGAATTGTTCGAGTAGTTTCCACATCTTTGAAACTCTTAGGATTTGTAATGAAAAATTTGAAGGAATTTTTAGTGCTTTTTCTTAGAGAGGCCTAATTTGAGGTCTGAAAGGAGATGACAGCTAACGAAATGGTGTGGGCTTAGTCATGAAACCTATGTAGAGAGTAGAATGTAGAAAGAGTTTCTGGTGGTGAGAGTTGGATATAGAAAGAGATACTGACAGAGGTACCACAGTAAAGTTGAATATAGAAGGCACACAAAGTAGGAGTATGCAAGCTCAGCGTCACAGTCAAGAAAAGAGGCAAGAGGAGAGCAGAACCAAGAGCGAAATGGTGAGGCTGAGAGATAATAAGTGTAGTAGAGACTTGGTGGTCAAATGATACTGTACGGAAAAGGATCAAGAAGAAAAAGGATGCACAGACAAGATATGATCATCCAAGGAGTGAGGAAGATAAAAGTGTATGAAGTAAGCCGAAAGGAAGCTAAACTAGAAGTAGTCAAGGCCAAAGGAGAAGCATACAGTGATCCCTATCACAGGCTTAACAAAGAGGACGGTAGAAAAGACTTGTAAATTATAGAGAAGCAAAAGGACAAAACATCAAAGGACATTCAGCATATTAGGTTTATCAAGGATGATAAAAGGCTACTCACAGCGGAGCATGAAGTACGGCAAAGGTGGAAAAGTTATTTTGAACGCCTCGTGAACACAGAAAACTCCAGAGAGCCAAGGGAAGAAGAAACAAGGAGGACAGATCATAAAGTTAAGCGGATAGACAAAAGTGAAGTAAAAAGAGCGTTCAAAAGAATGAAAAGTGGAAAAGCAGTAGGCCCTGACTACATCCCCACACAGGGCTTAGAAATATTCACAAAACTCTTCAACCAGATCCTTGTGTGCGAGAGAATGTCAAATGAGTGTAGAAGAAGTGTGATTATACCTGTGTACAAGAGCAAGAGTGATGCGGGAACTACCGAGGGATCAAGCTGATGTGTCATACGATGAAACTGTAGGAAAGAGTGCAAGGCTAAGACAGGAGGTCAGATTATGCGAGCAAAGTTCCCAAGGAGGGTAGGGGAGGAGAGGCATGAGAAGCATCCTTGGCCTAGTCCCATACTTGATTTGAGAAAATGGAAAAATTCTTATCATTAATATTTTCTATTAACCAAATTAATTACTTTTGTAATAACTTTATTAATATTCCGTTCTTTAAACTGTTGGCGAATATAAAAGTATTTGAATTTATTGTATTGGTTTCCTGCAAGATTTTTTCTTTTGAGGCAAGGTCACTGGATTATTCCCAAAACCAAAAAGCCTAAGAAAGGAGTCCAACCCTCTCAGCACGTAATTATGATACTCCTCCACTACTCCCGTCCTTGATCATACGTAGTTTGTCAACCCTTACGGGACAAACGTAAATGTTTTAGTTCAATCAACTGCCTGACAAGCCTGTCATTTAACTCGGGATGGTTGCTATTGCCCAACTTTGCACCACGACAGGACACTTGCATGTTAGCACCTCCACCTGGTAAAGCCCAGAGACCATAAGTACAAGTGCCTTTGTAATATTTGGGTCATTAGTCGGAAAGGAGTAGAATGCTACCTTTTGCATTACTGGTCAGTTAAGGCAAGCTCAAGTCTTTTACGTTTTATTTACCCAGCTCAGCAGGGCTGGAACCCTGCATCCTGACAGAGGAATCTGCTCATACATATTTATTTTTCTAATTATTATTATTATTATTATTATTATTATTATTACTAGTAGTAGTAGTAGTAGTAGTAGTAGGTGTTGTTGTTGTTGTATCCTCATTATCATTATCATTATTATTAGTAGATTAACAGTTTTTAGCGCTGTTAAGCAATATGAGTTCTGTAATATAAAACCATTATAAACTATTCTTTAAAGATAAGTAAAAAATTTGAGAAGCACAATAAATATCTTAAAAAGTGTACACAAGCAAAGAAAAATCATAATTAGATAGTAATGCACTTGTTATTATTTTTTCAGGCTTTAAAAATTCATTCCTGATTTTTAGTCTGTTAAACTAACTGATTTGTTTTCTTAATGAGAAATTGAGATAATGCTTGCATCTAGTATTGTTTCATAATGACGATCTTTTTAAGAATATTGGTTTTCTTTATATTTGTTTGTTTGAGGAACTGAATTTATTTTCTCCAAATAATGTCAGGAACGTTTTCCTGGTGTTACATGGAGGAGTATACTCTCCGTTGTCATATCAAGAAAGCACAAAGGAAATGATAAAGTGTGCATTTGTTTCCTAAAAACTTATTCTTAGAACAAGTTTTATCTAACTTGACTTTAACTCGAAAGAAAAACAGAAAAAGAACACTTAGCAATGAAGCAAAAAGTTATCTATTATCTTGATTAGAATTTTATATTTACTACGGAGAAAAGTGCTTGTTTTAAGAAATTTTATTTCTTGAAACAGGGGAGAATTCAAATAAGAACATGAACTTACTTATTTCAAGGAATTTTGAGCTTTTTTAGAAACAGCTTGCCAATCACGTAAAAAGCTTTCTATCAAGTCTGTTTCAAGAAATTTTGTTTCAGAAAGAAAGATTTTTTTACTTAAGAATGGGAATTTGATGTGTGAAAAGAGAGAAAAACCACAATGCATCCTACACTCCGTGTAATCTAAACTTGGCAATTGGTCCATTTCAAATTAATGCTTTTACTAATCCTGAAGAAAAGACGATCATGATGCAGGAACTGAAAAGCCATGACTAAGGGAATTGCTGTTGCCATTGTTAGGTTTTGTCAAGCCGTTTCTGGCTCCTGGTAGGTCTATGGACGAGCCCTCTGTACTTATTAAGGTTTTGGGTGTGTTCCCGCATTTGTTGAAGGGGTTTCCCTATTGCTGTTTTTTATCTGTCAATATCACGTATTTGCTGCCAGCCTCTTCTTTTAACTTCAGGGACATTCCTTTGGATAGTTCACTGTTTCATTCCTTTGGTTCTAATAACAAGAAAATATACCCTTCGTGAATATGACTGAAGAAAATTTAGACACTGCAACAAGAATTCAAGGTGTGACACTCAAATATTCTACAGCTACTGTCATTCTTTGATGTGTATACTGTTAAAAAGCAATGACAATTTGAAAAAAAAGTTGTATTGGTTAGAAAAGGCAGTTTTGTAATAAACTCTAGTATCAGCACCACGACGAACATTTTGAGAGTACTTTGAGAAAAAACAGTAAGATCAGTGTAAAATAACTTTCCAGTTAATGAGGCAAATCCACTTTATTCATTTAAAATGATATTGATTTGACTAGGTTTGGATTTTAATCACGTTTCCAAAAGGCCTGCCTCATTCTCAACAAAATAAAATTATAAGTGCGAGGTTTTGTGCTACAAGTTATCAACAAACAATGCAAAATAAAATAGTAATTGTAAGAGTTCTAAAGAAGGATAGGCCATTGAGATTACGCAGAAAATGAATACAGTCTAGTGAGATTTTAAAATCCTTACAATGGTATGAAAGGTATTTGTTGATTCTGGGTCAGTGGGTTCCTCAAGATTAACAGGCTTTCGTATAGCAGAAAGTAGGAATTGTTGTTGGCTTTGTCTAAAATACATGTCTTCGAACGACGTCGCATAACTAGTTTCATTAATAAGGTAGAAAGAACACTCTTTGTACTCATTCTTTTTTTGTCTATGTCTATATGCTTTCTGCAACGAACAATTGTTACCTATTTTTCTTGAATTAATTTTCCTTCTCTGTCTCTTGTTCAGTTATTGAGACAGCATCAAACTCCATTGATAAGGCTCTGAACAAGCATAACACTGCTAACATCTTTGGCTTTGGTGCTTTTAATCTTCATTACGTGACCTTGGCAACCTCTCTAACAGGCAAACTGTAGGAGTAAGTTAGAGAGTCGCCCTAATTAATGATCTTGCACAACTTGCTAATTTTCCTACAATATTTTTTGACTCAAAATCAGGAAAATATTTTCTTTTAGATTGCTCATTGACTCACGTTCATGAGCATTATACCATTGTACAGTTTCATGTTTACCTCTTTTTGGATCTTCTGATTATGCTGTTGCCTTTGTAGATAAAAAGACAAATGTTTCAAAATGGTTTTGGTTGGTATTGAATTAGTTGCAGGTAGGAGTGCTTCCATGTTTCAAATTCAAACTTCATTCTCCTCCATGCTTCAACGATGATTTTTCTTCTGCAGTGTCCATCGCAACCATTTCTATGTTTAGGTTCAATGGGACGAAGCTGGCAAATCCCGGATTTCTTTCTGGCAGGTTGGCAATGCTTGTAAAAGTATGATTTTTGATACTACATCTCACTATACTCAGCGAGTTTGCGAATCTATTTCTTCCTCAGAACTTGGAAGTTTAGATTCCTGAAAGAGTTACAGTAATATTTGTGTTCTCCAAGTCGGTAATTCCTTCAATGTTTGATGGTTTTTAATTCACTATGTTCTGAAGGATAAGAAGTGATCCGATCTGAGTGCTAGATTATATCCCGTCAAATCATCTCTAAAGGAACTTGGTGTTTCCTTTAGGAAGCCTTTTCGGAAACCGATTAGATGTTAGTCTCTCAATATAATTTCAAGATTGGTCGAAAAGATTATTTATGGGCTTAATCAATCTAAAGCTTCTGGCCCAGGTTCAATTGTGGTAGTTGTTCAAAAGGAGTATGCTTCTGAGCTGTCTTTCTTGCTTTCCAAACTTTTCAATCTTTATCTATTGGAGTCTGTTTGGAACTTTCGTTAAAGTTGCCAGTGTTGTCCTTGTCTTCAGGAATGCAGGTCAGGTGCTCCATCTGACGCAGGCAAATAATGAACTGCACATTTTCTTCCAATCATTAGTAATGACGTTAATCGTCATATTAATATTGACAATGCACTCGTGGAATTCTTACGAATCTAGGTCTCTTTGTTGATGTTCAGTACGGATTTAGAGTATCTCTATCAACTGTTTGCTTTTTAACTGTAACAAGAGAATATATGTTTAGGTTTATTGGTACATATGGTGAAGGACTTGCTAGATCTCAGGATATTTATAACCTATTTAATAAAGCGTGACATGCTGGCTTACCTTTTAATCTTCCTGGCAATGGAATTTGTTGAAGGGTCTTTGGTACCATTCAAGCGTTTTAATCTTATTCGCAAGTTACTGCTTATCAATTGTGGTTTTAAAAACTGACAAAAATACTTTTAAAAAAAATCTAAACATCTATAGTGGTAGATCGTTGTGTGCTATGATCACTATTTAGACCAATAACAAGATAATGGGATCATTATAGAAATACAGCTTTGTCTCTAAAGCTGGCAACCTTTATCTCTACCTTTATCTCTACCTGGCAACTGTACAATACATTTTGGGTGAGTTCATTTGAAGTCTGTAACATTGCATATCACAAAGCAAGAATATTGGAAAATTAATGAAAAAATGTAATGTTAATTATCTCCTTCCCAAAGTTATTCTTGTTTTGTTAAAAGCTGGAAATACAAGGAAAAATCAGTTTTTTATGATCAGTTGCGAAAATAAATAAAAACCAGTCTATTTTAAATATGAATGTGAAGAGTATTCAACATAACAAGGAAATTAAATATGCCAAACGAAGCTTTTGATCGTGAATTTGGTGCCCAAATAATACTATTCAAAAAGACTTAAAAATATTCTAGTAAATTCTTTCAGGCTTGAAGTTCTCACTTGAAAAAACACTGAACTATCAAATCTCTAATAAAGTGTGTATATGCGACTTAAAACAGCTAATAGTTCTTGATTAAAGTTTTTTATTACAACACTACATTTGAATTGCCTACATTTCCTGCCAAAATTCCAGATGGTTTCAAAGTTCTGCAGTCCATAATTTTAACCACCTTTCACAACAAATAGAAGTGGTTTTTTAATGGGTCACAAATAGCTATTGAAAAGATGACATCAAAGAAATAAAATCAGTCTGGTATTGAATTTTCTTTATGATCCAATATTAAATCTTAATAATTAGCTTTGTATATCTGTAGACATAAAGCAGTTGAAACAGATTGCATTCCCATAATTGAGGAAAAATGTGACCTTTTCATAAACTAAAGTATACAGATTTTGATTAAAGCAATGATATATATATATATATATATATATATAGGCATTTGCAAATTGGTTTGAATATTAATGCATACATTAAAAATTATTTGAATAAAAGGTAGAAAAGTTGTACGTTAAAATAGATTACCTAGTAGATGTAAGAGCTTTATCATGTCAGGAGTCGTAAGCTTTTTCCAAACTACGTTTCAAGAGATACTTCTCCCATCTTCAGGCCACTGAAATAAGTAGATACGGCTATTTTTATACTTTGGTAGTGCGGACGTACGTGTAGACAGGGCTCGAGTTGTTTCGGGATGTGCTGGAAGCCATATTACTGGAAGGGTGTAGGATACACTGTTGATGTGATTGCTGCATTGTAGGGAATGGATTGGGTTTTTTTTATTTTTCTTGTTGTTGTGTTGATGTCCTTGTCTATAATTCTTTTATTTTCCCAGGCAAAGGTATAATCCTGTGTCCAGCAGTGTTCGGCTCTTTCATGATTCCTGGTGTCACCTTTCTGAACAGCTCTCTTGTGTTCTTTTTCTCTTTGACCCAAGGAACGCTTTGGTCCACCTATGTAGGAGGCAGGGCAGTCCTTACATTGTAGTTTGTAAACTACGTTGTTCCTCTTCTCAAGTGGGACTCGGTCTTTTGGGTTTGAGAGGATCTTCCTTAAGGTGGATGTAGTGAAGACGGAGCATTGAATGTTGTGTTGTCAGAGAGTTTGTCCTACGTGCTCACTGGTATTCTTCATGTAAGGCAGACATACGTTTCAGGGATTCTTTATCTTCATGATTAGGTCCAGTGTTTCTGTGTAAGGCTCTCTGGACATCCTTAGCGTGGTATCCATTGGATAAGAGAACCCTTTGAAAGTGTCTTTCTTCTTTCCTGAGGTCATGTGGGTTAGAAATAATGCTTCTTCCTCTTCCAAATAGAGTGGTGATGACACTATTTCGAGCTGAGACTGGATGGTGTGATGCATTATTGAGGTACTGGTCAGT
Organism: Morbakka virulenta; assembly: GCA_003991215.1. NCBI lineage: Eukaryota > Metazoa > Cnidaria > Cubozoa > Carybdeida > Carukiidae > Morbakka > Morbakka virulenta. The sequence continues at coordinate 262,273 of RDPX01000035.1, forward strand.
GTGGGTTGGTTTCCTGTAGATGGTAACGGAAATGCTGCAATCTGCCTGCCTCTGTACTAGGAGATCCAGGAAGGGTATTTCTCTTTGTTCTTTTTTCTCCATGGTGAATGTGATATTTGAATGTAGGCTGTTGATGTGTTCACGACGTATTGAAGAGAACGGTGTTATTTAAATGGAGGATGTCGGGTCTTGATGACGTTTTAAGTCCTTTTCNTGTCCTGAGGTCATGTGGGTTAGAAATAATGCTTCTTGCTCTTCCAAATAGAGTGGTGATGACACTATTTCGAGCTGAGACTGGATGGTGTGATGCATTATTGAGGTACTGGTCAGTGTGGGTTGGTTTCCTGTAGATGGTAACGGAAATGCTGCAATCTGCCTGCCTCTGTACTAGGAGATCCAGGAAGGGTATTTCTCTTTGTTCTTTTTTCTCCATGGTGAATGTGATATTTGAATGTAGGCTGTTGATGTGTTCACGACGTATTGAAGAGAACGGTGTTATTTAAATGGAGGATGTCGGGTCTTGATGACGTTTTAAGTCCTTTTCTTTGTTTGTTGCCTGGAGATAGTGTCATGTTGTTCATGAATCATCCTTTTTTTTGAATCCTTTTCTCTGATGGAATTCAGGGGTTACCTTGTTACCTTGTTTCGTCAAGTCGAGTGCGACTTCTGGTGACACCCATAACGATCCTTCTCCATTTCGCTCTATCCTGTGTGGCTGCAGCCAGTTCTTGCATGTCTTTTCCCGTTACTGTCATAATCTCGTCAATCAATCTGCCACAAGGCCTTCCCCTCTTGCGCTTCCCTCTGCATCGTCCCAGCACGAGGTCTTTTTCCATAGATTGAGCTCGCATGATGTGACCAAAGTACTTGAGTTTTTGTTTCATCACAATACTTTGTAATGGGAGCGGTGGCTTGATCTCTTCAACAATTGATTTGTTGGTGCGTCTTACTGTCCATGGTATGCGGAGCATTCGACGCCAACACCAGAGCTCGAAGCTGTCTATTCTTTGTATGTATGTTTTGCGAAGTGTCCATGACTCGCATCCGTATATGATAATGGGAAAAATTAGTTGTTATCAGTGATCGCTTGGTCGAGATGGTAAGATCACTGTCTCCCCATAACTTCCTCAAACTTGCCATAGCGCTTCGTCCTAGACCAAGTCGTCTACGAATTTCGCAACGGCTGGACCACGTGGTGTCGATGCGTGAACCGAGGAAATCGAAACTGTTGACGGTTTCAAGCTTTATTCCTCGTTCGATTTGAAATTCGACGAGTGCCTAGTTGGTCATTATCTTAGTATTTTTCACACTTAGTTGCAATCCAGCCTTCTCACTCTCCTCCTTTATTCTCTTTATCATTAGGCTCAGGTCCTCTCCTTCCTCGCTCACTAATGTGGTGTCGTCGGCGTACCTTAAGTTCGTAACTTTTTTTCCACCAGTCCGGACTCCTCGAGGTCAGCTCTTCGCAGTATACTTTCGGTGTATAGATTGAAGAGGGCTAGTGATAGTATGCAGCCTTGGCGTACTCCCTTGTGAATGCCTAATGATTCGCTATCGCCATGCAGTGTCCTTACAACAGCTTCTTGCCCTGTGTACAAGTTGCGTAGCAGGGCAATGAGGTGCTCAGGAATCCCCAGCTCCCTCAATCTTGTCCAGAGAATATCGTGGTGGACACAGTCGAAGGCTTTGCTGTAATCGATGAAACATAGGTAGAGGTTCTTTTGAAATTCCTTTGCTTTCTTTTCAATCCATCTCAAATTTGCGATATGATCTCTAGTTCCTCTGCATCTTCTAAACCCTGCTTGCTCCTGTGGCAGTTCTCTTTCCATCACGTCTTCCATCCTTTGTATAATTTTCAGCAGAATTTTACTTGTGTGAGATATTACGGATATTGTCCTGTTGTTCGTGGAATGAGTCGTGTCTCCTTTCTTAGGCATGGGGATGTAGACTAATTTCTTCCATGCTGTTGGCCATTAAACTTCATTCCATATTTCATTACAAAGTTTGGTTAGAATAGGTGTGGCAGAGTTTCCTAGCTCCTTGAGGAGTTCAATAGGAATGTCATCAGCGCCTGGACTTTTTCCATCTGCTATGTCTTTGAGTGCTGCCTCTACTTCACATGCCAATATGCTCGTTTCCCTTGTGAATTCTGCTTCTGTGAAGGATGCTTCAATGTCTTCATTTTTACGATATAGCTCCTCAACGTACTCCTTCCATCTCTTCTTCACGCTTTCCTGGTCCATCAGCATGTGGCCATTCCTGTTCCTTATTCCATCAGACTTGGCTTTGAAGCCCCCTCTCAAGGATTTCACTTTCTTGTAAAGGTCTCTTGTTCTGCCCGCTCGGTTGTCTGCCTCTATGCCTGCACAAATTTCACTGTAGTACCTGTTCTTGTCTTTTCTTGCCTGTCTTTGAAAGTCCGAATTGAGTTTCTTGATTTCGTCTACGCTTCCACCTGCTGCCTTTCGTTCGCATCTTCGCTTGACAATATTGATTGCTGCTTCTGAAAGCCATTGGGGTTTGTGGGGCTTCTGTTTCCGAGGTATATATTGAGAAGCAGATTCTTTTAATGTCTCCGCTATTTCGCTCCATAGGTCGTCGGGGTCTTTTTCCAACTGTTCTAAGGCCTCAAACCGGCTGTGAACCTGGATCTTGTATTGAGGTGAAATATTCTCAAGGTCATAGCGTCTAGGTAATGCTATCTTTCTCATTTTCCTCAGTTTGATTCGGGTTGTAGAGCAGAGCAGTTCGTGGTCTGAGTCGCAGCATGCCCCAGGTAGGGTCTTGACTGCTTGTACTGAGCTAGACCATCGCTTTTTGATCATGACGTAGTCGATCTGATTTCGATGCAGTC
>RDPX01000035.1:285899-296761 GCA_003991215.1 Morbakka virulenta
AAGATATAATAAGTTGGAAAGAATCAAAAAACTACACTATCCATTTCGACAAGCCTGTTTCGTGATTTTACTCACTCGTCTGGAAATGTACATTTCCTGACGAGTGAGTAAAATCACGAAACAGGCTTGTCGAAATGGATAGTGTAGTTTTTTGATTCATTCCAACTTATTTTATCTTTTATTACGCTCTGCATTTATGTATCGAGCACTCTAATACGGTTAAGGATTAAATGACAAAAGGGTTCCGTTGTATTAAGTGGATCTTTGGATTGTATTTTTTAGAAACCATTTATGCTGCTTCGCTATTTTGCGCCTTTCTGAACGTGTATATCGTTCATCGAGAGATCTGGGCTATAGCTTTTGCATAGTTCCATTTAGCACATTTGGTTTCTTTGGTCAAATTTGTTTTTTCAATTTCGTTTTGTTACTTTTTGAGATTTTGATGTCTTGTGCACAATTTTCTCAATTATATACTTTTGGCTCTTTCTTTACCCTTTCCTCACTTGCTAGATAAAGTTATTTGCACGCTCATATCACATTGTTTCAGTATGATCTAGTATTTATTATTAACATGATTTTCGTACTCTCTTGTGGCCTCAAAATTTTTATTGTTCTTATCATTTATGTTTAACTTTAATACACACATTTTGTATTTCTATTATATTTTTAAAATTTTTTATTCTATCAAGGGACTGTAAATAAGTAACCCCATTGTAATTTTTATTCTTGTGGTATTTTAGATTACTTTAGATACGCCTGCATTGTAAATATGGACCAGACCTGACGAAGTAAATATACGAAAGCTTGTCCTATCATACACAATGTCTTTCTTGTTGAAATTTATATATATATACGACCATCGACCAACAATTCGCTGATGAAATCCGGTGGTTATCAAACGAATCCCACATAGTGGACAACATAGAAAAAGAAATATCAGATAAAATAAAGAAGAGTAACCTACTTGTAAACAAAGGAAAGACTGAGAAATAAAAAATTCACAGAGACGGAATGAGTGAAGAATGGAAAAAATGTAAATAGCTGGGAAGCCTATTAGACACCATTGAAGACATCAAAACACGGAAAGGACTATCTATCAGTACCTATAATAACTTGGAAGATATCTTTAAAAATAACTTAAATCTATAAATCAAGATCAGAACCTTAAATGCTTTCATATCTAGCATCTTTTTGTACAACAGTAAACTATGGACACTAACAAAAAAAGAAGAACATACGATTGATGTTTTTCAGAGGCAGCTACGTAGAAGGCTCGTAAACACAAAATTACCCAAGACTATCAACAACAAAGACCTCTAGTAACTCACAAACACAAATGAATGGACTACTCAAATCAAAAGGAGATTAAGATGGCTTGGCCACTTAATACGTATGCTAGAAAAAACACCAGTCAAACTTGCACTCAGCGAATTCTAGCGACAAGTCAAAAAACCACCAGGCAAAACCAAAGCCACCTGGTTCAGTACTATATCAAATGACCTTGCAGATATAGGAATTAACTTCAACGAGGCAGAAAAGGTAGCTTGGAGAACACTGACAACAGGGAAAGCCCTGCCAACCATAACTGTGAGAAGTGCAAAATCACAACAAGTGATGTAAAGCACAACAGAGAGGGGGAGAGAGGAGGAGAGAAGGAGAGAGAGGGGGAGAGAGGGAGAGAGAGGGAGAGAGAGGGAGAGACAGACAGACAGACAAACAGAGAGAGAGAGAGAGGCTCCTGCATTGTCTTTCTGGTTGAACTCAACTGACACAGGGTTTTTTTTTTCTAAAAATACTAGGTACGTGTTGTTTTATTCTACCGAATCATCCTAAGGACACTCGCTCGAAGGACCTGGCGTCACACTGGCACTTAAAATCATAAAGAACCAAATCTAAATTTGTGGCAGACAAGGCATCCCTTACAGATGACGGACGAGTTTTCAACCATTCGACTGCCTTTTACCTTTTCTGATAATGTTATTAATGCTTTGTGGCACTGTGCAATAGCGAGAAGATTTTCTGCAGATGCTGGATTGGAGAGAACATCTTTTGCTCGAGCTACTAATACCCTTCACCTTCAAAATAATTCACAATTTCTTTCACATTGGGCAGTTACTCGGAATACCACTATGCAGCTTTTAACTATGATGCTCATTATAACACTAGTCTGTGGTGTTTTTTCGATTTCACTGAACATACCCTCCCGATCTTTATTGTTGATAACGGTTATGTTCACACGACTGACAATGTCATCCACTCCTTCATACCCAGAGCGAATTTTCATCGCACGATGAAGACACCAGTAAGTTCCTTTGAGAAGCTTTCCGGCGAGTTTCATAGAGCATGCAGCATCGATAAAATCAAAAACTCCTGTCTTGGGGTTTCAAGAAAAGCAATGTGTAAGCAATGCTATGAGCAACAATTTGCCTCTCTACAGATTCATGCAAATGAATGCAAATAATCATGTATGTTTTTTCTAATTGGAAATAATTGCAGCCAAACCATCTACTTCCTGGCGAATATTTCAGGTTCATCTGTAATTGAAAATAATTTGTGTCCAGGAACATAGTTTTTTATTTTCTCCTTTTCGTTTTTTGCTAACTCGTTTACTCTCCTTCTGCAGGAACTTAGATGTATAATTCCAACAGGACCAAAATATTGCTGCATTGCAGGATGATCCATCTTTTAAATTGGTATATCAGCAGCAAGAAATGCATTTAACAATCAAAAGGATGCATTACTTGTTTAATTGATAAATGTTTGACCTGTCATCGGTTCAGATGCACTTTCAAGTTTGCCTCGATGCATTTTCTCTCCTCTGTCCTGTTGTACAAAGAATTCCTTTTCATGTTTAACAACAGTACCACATAGTTAATAAAAGAGTTCATTTCTAGGATTAAGTGAAGACCTTTCAGAGAGGTTATGAGTTTATCGTGGCCTAATAAAAATATAAATACACCTCCCTTAACTATTTGAAAGGCTTTTTATGCATTTTAGAAAAAGAAGTATCTGTGGAAAAAAACCCAACAAACTTTTATGACTTTTAACATCCCTAGTATTTGTGTCTTCGTGCCCAAAGTACCATGTCACCCACCATCTTTAAGTAATGTCTAAAATATACGCAAATTACTCGATCATTAATCAGCTTGACATATAAAGTATCAATTAGATGGTTTCAAGCATTAAAAGTTCAGTATGTTACGCTAGCAGAATCGCATCTCTTTAAAATGAAAAACTAAAATATAAACAAACCAAACTGTTGGGTTCAATAAACTATCGGACATTGCTAAAATAGTCAAGACAACACCATAATTCTGTTCTAACGCAAAGGCAACGAGTTGCAGCAATATTGAAGAGAAAACGGGTGCAAAACTACCGTAAGCAGTCAGAGTGTCTAAAGACCCTTGTAAAAACTTGCGTTATATTTTACCAGTAACGGCCATAGAATTGCAACAAGGGTACCAAACAAAAAGGCAGTCGTGTTTCAAGAAAATTTACAGTGCGATGAAAACATGTTTTTCTAGGTAAAAAATATGTGCCATGTTGCAAGTATTTTCACATAAAAAACCCTCTTCTGCATTAGGATGACCATTTTTCGCCAGTAGGTCGAAGGATTTAAAAAAAAAATAAGTCATACCTTTTGAAAACGCATTTGCATTCTTAATCAGGAGTATAGTTTATTAAAGGCTGGGGTGGTTAAACACCTCAAAGTTGTGGTGAAGTGACAAAAAATGCTAACACACACACAAAACGTTCTTAACTATTTAAATGATGAAGGCTTCTTATCATAAAGTCAGTGGTTCATTGTCAATAACATAACATAGATCAATCTCAACCACGTCTTAGCCACTTGAAATGTTCATGTAGAAAATATTTAAAAAGTACTCCATGTCTTTTATCAAACTTAATCTATAGGATCAAAACCACAATTAGGAACAATACAAAAGATATGACGATGGAATCACCAGCTCTGCCCGACAAAATGGACAGCTATAACCAAAGCTCTTCATTCAACCTTGCAGAATTATATATCATTGCTGCAGATGTTAGACTTATGCAAAAACCTGGAACAAACCTCCAACCCGAGTATAAGAACACGAGCTGGAGCCATTAAGGGTTTGACAGAGTCCTTCAAGTCTAAAGCCACTGAAATTAGCTACACTCATTCTGGGCCATTCTGCTAATCTCTGTCAGATTCTTCTTTAAAAGACGATTGTTGCATCAGAATTACAGGTGATGGCCAGCTTAGTTGTCAAAACACCCAGGTGTTTGCGAACTGATGAAATCACTCTGGTATCCTTCCAAAATACGATGCACTGAGACTTCATGCTGAAAAGGTTGACTTCCCTTGTCAAAGAAAAATTCTAAGTCGTCTTGATGACGATCTGATGTCTATCACCACCCTGATCCAGAATCTGTTTTGAAAACAGACTATTTTGCACCATTGATTCTGACACTATAATGAGACATTGAGAAGAATCAAAGTGTATTTGAGAAACATTGTGACACAGAATAGATTGAATCGTTGAATTTTCTGAAGACCTTCACGAAGACCAGCCAGCCGCGAGTAGTTGTCATCGAGAATAAAGATTGGAAGCTTTTACAGATGACAAAGAAGTCCTGTAGAGATGAATCAAATTGTCGCATTACATAGAACTTCAACGTCTGCTCAACACGTTCTACAAGCAAGATTTACAAAATTTAGCCCATCAACGCCCTACCGTGTAGCTGTAGGATTCATAGTTGCCATGTTAAAAAGTTATTCACAAATATCGGAATTTGCAGTAGCTTATCAGATACATATGATCAGTTTCACCTGTGTTATGTGTGTGCTTTCTTTCCTTCTTCCAAACTGAAGGCAGCACATGGTTTTGGATCTTTCAAATATTTGGCAAAAGAAGTTTCATTCTCCGCTATAAAGTAAAGGGAGAAGTACTGTACTTCATGAATTCTAAATCACTGCATAGTTTCTTTTTTTCTGCCGTACAGTTTAAGGCTTGGCTTGGTAACTAGCTCAAAATCTTACTTTTAATAGTACATGGCCCTTGTACTTGCCAGCCTACGCCTGACGAACAACTTCATCAAGTTGGACCAAATGTTTTGCGGTGTGGTGACGTTTAAGATGGTAATTTTACACAACTGCAATTGCACTTTGATACATGAAGGAACACAAATCCCTTGGTTATAAGTAGAAAGATACTTTGCACACCACTAAGAACTCTTTCTCCATTATAAATACTTCACTCCTTAGCTGCCGTCATTTTACGTTTCCTGAAGTAAAGGAAAGAAATAATTGAAATTTTGATTTTTAAAACTATAATAGTAAACCAGTCTGAAAAATACTTGTTCTGATTTAGCAGCTGATTCAGTGATAAACTGCGCTGGTCTGCTTTATAATGGTACATCGTCGTTAAATAATGATATTGTAACTGTTTTTTGTTAGATAATTTGCGGGGAACAGCTTCACAATTAAAAACGTATACCACTGTCAATCAGTCGCTTCAAGAGCTTCATAAAATTTCTATCCGCAAAGCTTTGTGGTTTCTGGTCTTATTTGCAAATCGAAAAAGGAATAACGCCAGTGCTAGAAAGGCGTGAAACTGCTTCATCGACCATAAAAATAATTAAGGAGGAAGTTTAGGGAACGGTAAGGGCGGTACATTACAATTAGCTCACTGCAACATATGCAATACAGCCTATTAAAAATCTATTATCTGCAATAAACAATAATTACTTGGCGAAAGTGAAAAATTTTCAAAATAAAAAATCAAAACATCATAACAGACGCCTGAAAACTTTTGTTATAATCACCAACAGCAATCTGATGAAAAATTCTTTAGAATCAAACTCAGTAAATAAAAGCTAAAATAATTAAAAGCAGAAGTAAAACCTTATTTCCAATTATTAACTTAACTACAAAAAGTTTTTATTTTTCTTAATATACTTTCTATTCGAAATACAAACTCGTTGCACAAAGTAAAAGCTCTGTGGGGGATAAGCTACAAAGCTTGTCTCGACTTGTTGTAGACCTCGGATCGTCGTTTCCACGTGCCTTTTTTTGATAGTTAGAAACTGTTTTACACCGAAGTCAAACGACTAATTCGGATCTGCCGAGTCGTTCGGATATTGCAGGAGTCTCACGCATGTGACTTCTTGGATCTGTCTCTTCCCAGCATGGACCGAAAAGTAGCTAATCTCCCAGCTTTCCTTGAAATACTCAAGTTAAACTGGGAATGAAAATTATCAATGAATCTTATAAAAATTTCAGTGAGAAGAAGGCCTGGTAACACGGTTGAAATAGTATTTTTGCAGGGGCTTCGTTAAAAGCGAGTTTCTAGGAGAACAGTATTTATGTTACGTAGTGTAGCTTGAGTCCTGGGCAAGATGTTAAATCGAGCTGTGGCAAGAAGGCCAAAGCATTTTAATTTAGGTGGCAAAAAACATGCTAGTAGAAGAAGAACAAACCATGAATATCTAAAAAAATATTTGCAGATATTTATAAAAGAAAAGAAATAAAGGCTAAAGGTATTAGAAACGAAACTGATTTGGCCAACTAAAAAAATAAAAATGCAAAAGTAGAACGGATGATGTGGAAAGATAAAGATCAAAACATCAATGAACAATGTAAACGTATCGAAGTTGATTTCATCACTAACTCTATAAAAGGTCTTTATCAAGGTGTAAAAAATTCTAACCCACAAATTTAGGCCTACGAAGACAAGATCAAATACGAAAGCGGTAAAATTCTGAAAAAAGGTTTATGCAATACGCTGGTTACAAGATAAATGACAACATTTAATTACCACCAAGGACACATACTTAAAGACAAAGTTGTTCTTTACTTAAAAGTTGAAAAAGCGATCATCGAACGTAAGAATAACAAAAGTCCTGGTTTTGACAAGGTTCTTGCGCAATTGAAAAAAGATAATGACGATAATGTCAATGCTTACTTTTGCAAAGTTTCCAACGAAATATCGAAGAAGAAGAAAATGGCTACAAGGCTGGGTAAAATCGGTTTTGGTACCTGTACCTAAAATGGATGATACTCTACCAGGCAGCAACAAAAGAAAATTGTCCCAATTAGTCATTGTAGCAAGAAGAGGAGCAGTGGCTCAATGGTTTAGTGCAGCTGCACAGTAAGCAAGAGGTTCCGGGCTGGATTCCCCGAGCGGGCGAAAAAACTCTGGATCTCTACAAAAGAAAAAGGCCAATGCTTGGCGTCAGGATGTGCATTTGGCCAAGAAATCCCCAACATGGCAAATACAAATCCCTATGAAGGTCACCGCCCGAGCCCCAGTTACTAGGGAAAACGATGTTAAAACAAAAAAGTCATTGTAGCAAGATACTTCTTAAATTCTTATAGGAAGAATCGAAACTAATTGGGAGAAATAAATAAATGAAGAACAAGCTGGTTGGTGTCAACTGAAGTAGAGCTGTTACAAAGTTACGTACGCGGACGATGTAGTACTAACTGCTAGTACCATGGAAGAATTACAAGTTTTAGTTAACCAAGAAAGAAGAAACAGAAGCAGAAGGAGATGTTAACCAAGTAAACAAGGAGTGTATAAAATTAGGCCTTACATTGAATGGTAATAAAACTAGTTATGGAAGAAGTGAATAATTAAACTGTAACTAATGATAAAGACCACATAGTTATTAACAATCAGAATACAAAAAAAAAAATATCAGCATTAAAAGATATCAGCATTTTCACATATTTGGGTGCTTTGTTCACAAACAATTACGGTGATACAAAGGAAATAAAAAGAAGACAGACTTGCAAGAAATGGGATGGTGTCGCGTGTAGACATCTGGAAAGATAGTTCCATCACAATTTCCTTTTTTCTTTGCCTTTTGGCTATAGCTCGTTAGGGGTCGCCACAGCGGATCAGCAGTCTACAGCCTGTTTTGATCATCACATCAGCATCCCTTGCACCAATAGCCTCCATATCTCTGTCAATCACGCCCTTCCTTGACTCCATCATCTTGTCTCTATCTCCTGATATAGATGTTTCTCGTATGTGGTCGTTAGGAATTCTGTCTAGTTGAGTCACACCTGGCGATAACCTCATCATGCGCCTTTCAGCCAATTTTAGCTCCGCTTCTTGTCGCAGGTTGGTAGCAACAGTTTCCAGACCATATCATAGAGCTGGGCGCACTGACGTCTTGTAAAGTTCGCCCTACATCCGTGGTGATATTTTTCTATCGCAAAGTACCCGTTACCTTCCTCCAACTATCCCAACGGGCCTACACTCGCCTCTTTTCTTCTTTATCACAGTTTCTGTTTGCTTGTAGAGTTTATCCAGGGTACTTAAATTCGAGATTTCCACCCCTCCCAGCTGTATTCTATTATTCTGGCTTCCGTTTAAAGCTGGGTAGGTCTTTGTCCGGCTTATTTTCATTCCTTGCTTCTCCAAGGCATCACACCACTTCTCCAGCTGTAATTTAACTTCTTCTCTTCTCTCGCTACACAGTACAATATGGTCTGCGAACATCATATTTTGAAAAGCATTACTTACATTATCGGCGAGTCTATCCATTACCACTGCGAATATGAAAATGCTTAAAGCTGAGCTCTGGTGCAGGCCTACCTTCTGTTCGAAGTAATCCGCCCTTCAAAAATTGGTTATACTGTCCTTGTACATATCTTGTACCAGTCTGACATACGTCTCTGCGATACTTGACAGCCTCACACAACATCATAACCCCTCTCTGGGTACTCGTCATACGCTTTCTCTAGATCGATAAATACGTTGTGTGGTTGTTGTTGGTGATTTCGATGTTTTTCGTGCAGCATTTGTAATGGAAAAAGTGTATCTGTGGTACAGTGTCCTGGCATAAAGCCAAACTGTTGTTTGCCGATTTCGATTCCTGACCTTAGTCTTTTGTCTATCAGTCTCTTCCACAATTTCAGAGTGTGGCACATCAGTTTGATTCCTCTGTGGTTTCCACAATCTCGTGCATCACCTTTTCCCTTATATGCCGGTACCAACACACTCTTCCGCCACTCCTCCGGCATATCCTCCACATCAAGTATTTCATTGAATAGCCGTATAAGTAGCTTCAAACCTGGTTCTCCCAAGCAACGCCAAGCTTCTATTGGGATATTATCTGGTCCGACTTCTTTTCCATTCATCATTTTCTTCATGGCTTCTTTTATTTAGTTATTCATTTTCAATTCTTTTTTTACCTCCTGCCTCCGGTTTGCTGCGATCGTTCTATGTTCTCTTGGGTTTTTCGAATTTTACAATCTTTGAAAATTCTCCATCCACCTCTTCCAAAACAACTTTCTTAATTGTTAACAATTGTCCGCTTTTATCTCGTATCACCTTCACATGCTGGATATCTTTTCCTGGACGCTCTTTTGTTTGGAAATTCTGAATAGCTCTTTCTCGCTTTTCTTTTGAGTATAGTCGGTGATATAGCCTGTTGTAAGCCTGCTCTCTTGCTTCACCTGCTCTACATTTTGTCTCCCTTCTACAAGCAATTTATTCTAGCCTGTCTTGTTCATCTCCACTTTGATCAAATCTCTTCTTCGCCTGTTTCTTTCGTTTAATACTGGCTTGAACGAGTTCATTCCACCACCAGGTCTTTTTGCTTCTCTGGTGATTATATGTTGTCATACCTAGAACCGTTTGTGCCTCTCTCATTTTCTCTGTTAACTCTTGCCAGTGCAATAATATATTCCCTTCGAAGTTTATAATTCCCTGTAGTTTCCGATTTAGCAAGTATGTGTGTAAGACTGCTTAAGGAATACTCTTTGCAAAGTCGGTGATTTTTTGCCCACCCTCATTCCTGTTTCCATATCCGTATCTCCCAGCCACTTTTTCATCTCCTACATTTCTTTCTCCCACATGGCCGTTCAGGTCAGCACCAATGATAACTTTCTCTTCATGTGCTATTCTCATTACGACGATATCCAGCTCCCTTAAAAACTTCTCTTTTTCTTCTACTTCGCTCCAGGACTGTGGTCTCTACGCACTAACAACATTTATCAGAACTACACTAACATTCAATTTTAACCTCATGGCTCGGTCCGACATTCTCTCTTCTTCCAGTACACTCGAGGTGCACCCTTCCTTCAGGATAATGCCTGAGTCATTCTTGTTCTCATAAATGTCATGGTAGTACAGCTTGTACCCTTCGCCTAATGCTCTTGCTTTACTTCCTTTCCACTTTGTTTTCTGTACGCACAGAATGTCAGTTCTCCTTCGCTCCATCAAGTCAACCAATTCCCTTCCTTTTCCTGTGAGAATTTCTGCATTAAGAGTCCCAACAGTGATAATTTTCTGAAGCGGCTTCCACTTCTTCCTTTTCTTCATCACTCTTTTCCCTCCTTTTTTCGCCCTCTTGCTTACACCAGTAGTCTGTTTTCCATATCTAATTTGCTGAGCACTGGGTATGGCGTTCGTTGTTAACCCGAGCCTTTACTGATCCGGCGTGTTCATTTTACAGTTGATCCGTATCTTATTTGTTTGGCGTTGTGGTTTCTAGCCGCCAGCACTTGCAGACGCTAACCACAGTTTTAAGCTGTGGACCCAGCCTTTACCTGGTGGGCGTATACTACAACGCAGCAGCAGATTTCTTTCTTCTTCATGGTTTACTTCTGAAGCCTTTCCCAAGGTTGGGTATAGCCGCAAGGCTGCGGAGGTTTGGAATCCCTAGACTGCCTTCCCAGGCTGACGAGGTCCGACTCCCCGATGCAACTGGTATTTTCGCTACTTCTTCTGTCAGTGGGATCAGTCTGGCCATGTGAAGGCCAAGAGCGGTACTTGGTAATACGAGGCTATTTGAAAGGCACGCCATGGGAGCTTTTCATAGGTAATAGGAGCTCAACCAGTTATTTTTCAGCATTTACGACA
>RDPX01000035.1:297961-338392 GCA_003991215.1 Morbakka virulenta
ATGTGGTGTTCGTGGTTCTGGTTACGGGGGGATGGGTATTCGGAGGGACGCTTTAATGAATTATTCATGGAAAAAGTTGCGGGCATAGAAAATCGCTCGTTATAGAGAGGGAACCGCTATTTGGGGGGATCGCTATTGGGAGGGAGTACTGTACTTGGTCATACGAGGCTATTTGAAAGGCGCGCCATGGGAGCTTTTCATAGGTAATAGGAGCTCAACCAGTTATTTTTCAGCATTTACGACATTGAGACCAAATAACAATAACAAAAAAAATTCTTCCAGTCACCGATTATTATTATAGCTACTTAAAGCTCAGAAATGCTGTGTTCTGAAGAATTCGTACAAGAAGATAGAGTGCTTTGTTTATGGTGCTACCGTTGTTTATTGTGCATTCGCTGGGTTGAAAAAAACATCCAAAAGAATAGGTTTTAGAGAAGATGAACTGTAATATCAAAAGAATAGGTTTTAGAGAAGATGAACTGTAATATCAGGTCACTTACGTCAATTAAGGAAAGAAAAATGGCGTTAGTTGAACATGAATTAAGAAGTAAAAACACCGGGGAGGAGTTATTAGTCAGTGCGGGTTATGGCAACAGGAGACCAAACACTGGGTTTAGTTACATCATCAAGGAACTAGGTGGTGGAAAAAAGCTCGCAAAAGACAGTTAAATGGGCCGTGGCGATTCAAAATGCCGTCTGATAATGTAACCCTTTTACTGCGCAAGTGCAGTAAAAAAGAAATTTGAAATGGCAGAAAAATCACCGGAGCTTGAACAATTAAACATCACCAAGAAAATATTTAAAAGGTTCATTTTACTGTGGTTTCTCAATTAAAAATCTGAGAAAATATAAAGATATTGTAGCTGGATCTAAGTTAGACGAGCTTCATTTTTATCGTAAGATATGTTCTAAGGATGTTTCATACTGTCATGGTGGTTTAAGTGAGCTGGTTTGTCATTGTGCTTCTGCAACACATCAGGAGCGTGAGAAAGAGATTTGAAAGCAGCTAGCAATTGAAATCTTCACTTCCATTTAAAAATTTTCAACAGATATTCAAACCTTACAAGCTGAAATAAAGTTCACAGGATTCTTTGCAGAATTTAATCTTCTAATTGTAGCAGGTGACCATCTTGGCTCCTTAACAGGACCTATATGAAAAACAGTTATGTAAACTGATAATAATAAAAATAATAATAATAACAATAACCAGTGTATGCTTTACAGAATTGGCTACAGCTTGAGAAAATTTTTGTCCAAGGCAAGTCAACCTGTATGTGAAACGATGTGTTGTATCCAAATTTACAACGCGGTTTGGTAAGGCAAATGAAAGGATCTGTATTTAGTATTGCAACAGAGCAATGACCAAAACTTTGAGAAAACAAACTCTGTTACAGTAAGGATATGCGATAACAGTCAGAAATTACCCGATATGTTGATGAAGCATTCACAAAACTTGGAGAAATTGCATGGCATGCATTGACAATACCTCTTGTTAAGATTGGTAAATATAAATCATTGACCGTTGAAGGAAAAAATGTGTTAATGGGTTTCCCATGCCATATTTTAGGTGATACACCTGGTATACAACGAGAAATAACTTTCTGTAGAATTTCTTTTTGTTGGTTTGGCTTATTACATGTATTAAGAGAACTTTAAAAACTTACCCAGTATCAAAATGTTATTTTCTCTAAAATCAGGAGCAAAAGAAAGGTAAAAGAACCAAATTTAAGACAATTAAATAGATTGATCAGAACATTTTGTAATGAGCTGCAGGAAGTGTATTTAGTCTAATCACATGCACGCCTATTAAAACTGATACATTTAAATTTGTTGTTACAAGGAGGTGATCCTGTATTACACCTCATCTGTAGTACATTATCTGATACTACAGTTAATTTACTTAGTCAATTTATGTGCCCATAGATTGTACATCAATACAAAAATAATGATTTGGGTGCTTTTAACATGGCAATCTAAGTTAAAGAACTATACAGCTATTTGACAGATGATCAATTACTTGTTATATTTCTTGCTAAGGCAAAAGCAGATAATTTGTTAGATGACAATATGATATCAGAAAACGAGTACAGAACATTTTTCAAGGCTTGTTTAAACTACCACAAAACTTTACTTTTGTATGCACTGAACATTTTTTCTTTAAAGAATAAGTTGCCTAAACATGGTATACTCATTAAAAATGCTACTTTAAAAGTATCAAAAAAATTTTATTTTTATTCTGCAGCATAAAATGAAATTCACCAAATTATTTAACTGAAGAGAAATAATTTTTACTACTATATCCAGTTTTACTGAGACTTTTCAAATCAGAATTAGTTGAAGAAACTGTTGGGTATCATTCAGAAGGCCAATCTATCACATACAGAAGGTACCATTTGGGATCGTTTATTTATGATGAAAATTTCTGAAACAACTTCAAGCAAGTTTACAAATTTATTTGACATTGGTAGAAACAGTACTATCCCATGTGCAGAGGAATGCTGAAGGAAGATCAATATTTTCACAAGTTAAAAAAAATTAAATCCTCAAATACCAAGTTTAAAGCTTCACAGAACACTTTCAAGGATATTAAGATTCAATTCAACAGATCTTGTGATCACTGATGTTTAAAGTATGAATCATCAAAAACAGAAGCGCAAAATACAAATGGGACTACAATAAAGAACTTTCAACATTCAAATAGATATTTTGTGAACAGAATCATGTCATATTTAACTTTAAAAAACTTTTAAAATATGAGGTATGAGTTTATACATACACACACACATTTATATATATATATAANCCCATGTGCAGAGGAATGCTGAAGGAAGATCAATATTTTCACAAGTTAAAAAAAATTAAATCCTCAAATACCAAGTTTAAAGCTTCACAGAACACTTTCAAGGATATTAAGATTCAATTCAACAGATCTTGTGATCACTGATGTTTAAAGTATGAATCATCAAAAACAGAAGCGCAAAATACAAATGGGACTACAATAAAGAACTTTCAACATTCAAATAGATATTTTGTGAACAGAATCATGTCATATTTAACTTTAAAAAACTTTTAAAATATGAGGTATGAGTTTATACATACACACACACATTTATATATATATATAAAGGATTGGTTTGTTATTGCTTATTCAAGTGAAATATATCACTTACATAAGCATTTTATTACTTGATATATTATGTGTACATATGTATTGAACAACTTTCATAATGATTTTTTCCTCTACAAAAATTTTAAGAGTATGAAAATTGCACTTTTGCAATGATCTATTCAATTCTAAGTTATTTTTAAACAGTATTTAGTAAATTTTAGGTTACAGATGCAAGGCTTTCTATTGTTGCTAATTATAGAAACATACTGTTAGAAGTAGACCTTCATTAAAGTCTTGGTGTAGGAACTTAATTATGGCTTACATGTTGTCATTACCAGTTTTTTCATGTGAATTTCTATTATCCTTATTACCCTTATAATCTTTAATAGATTGTATACAAACATTTGCTAATATTGTTTTTGCATTCTTTGCTTTAATTTATGAACTTTGTCCTTTATGAGCACCTCCCAAACAGTGCTGTTTTGGAGGTTCCAAGGTACAAAAATTTCTCCCTCCTAAAAGTCATAAAACCTTGGCAGGCCTCCTGATTAAGTAAAACCTGCTTTGCAGAATGGAGGTACAAAAACTGTTATTGCCACATCACGTTCAAGGCTAAATCTCTTGATGTTGCAGTAATTAACTTGCCCATGTCACCATGTTTACAAACTTTGCTAAAGGCTATAAAGCAAGAGGATCATTCTGTTTAAGTAGAAGGTCATTCAGTGCAATGCTACACCAGTGTTTAACAACTTCTTTGCAATTAAATGGCATGTCAAAACTTATGCTTTCTGACTATTCCACAAGTACAAAAAACTTAATTTACAAGACATAAAATTTAAAAAAACAATATTTGTTAGTAAATTAAGCATGTCTGTCTTTGACAAATAGGTATGGGGATTTTTCCTCAACATTTAACATTTAGTCTGTTTAATTTTACTTGTGTCATATAACTTATATTTTTTCTGTGCATTTTATGAAGGCACATTACTGTAAACAGCAGTAGGCCAGTAAAAAGATGTATAAATATATGTACAATACAACTACATGTTCATTAGGCCTTTACAATATACACCTACATAGGTTCAGTCAAACTAATATCTGAAGCTACCACTAAAACTTTCTACATTGTTACAAAATTTAAATGTGGAACAAATACAAATTGTAAGTGCCTATCTAAATCACAACCTAAGTATTTCATTGTCAACATACTCTAAATTTGAAAGGATGGGAAGAAATTCCCCTGATATTCCCCCTGTTTATTAATAATTAGACCCTATCAGTGTTACTTTTTGAGAAGCCGTGGCTTAATGGTTAGTGCAACTGCATAATAACCAAGAGTTCTGGGTTCGATTCCCCGAGCTGTCGAGGAGAATTTGGAACTTTTCAAAGAGAAAAAAAGCTATTGGTTGGCATCAGGAAGGGCATTTGGCCAAGAAATTTCTCACTGCCAAATCAAAGTCCCACTGAAGGCCACCGTCTGAGTCCCAATTGCTGGGGGAAAATGACGTTAAAACTAAAAAAAAAGTGTTACTTTTTAAAACGACACAGCTATTTTTAGCCATTTCAAAATAGTCCCAGGAAAATATTAGAATACCTTCAAAGTTTTTATTTACATGTGCTATCCTGATTACAAATTGTTGAGAAAAATTAAACCTAGCATTTATTATGGGCAGGTTATAGTACTTTAGAAAAAAAACAATCCCTACCTTTAACCCCCATTGATCAGGTACCA
This sequence comes from Morbakka virulenta, assembly GCA_003991215.1. NCBI lineage: Eukaryota > Metazoa > Cnidaria > Cubozoa > Carybdeida > Carukiidae > Morbakka > Morbakka virulenta. The sequence continues at coordinate 302,803 of RDPX01000035.1, forward strand.
GAGACCAATTATTTTGCTCCATTTTGATTCCTTTGGTTGATATTTACAATCAAAATGCCTGTTTGGCTAGCCAAAGCCTTTTCTCTTCATTTTTTTGCCCACATTTACTAGACCATCACCAACCATTGCATATCATCCCTGGCAAATGCTTCTAAACACAATCTTGTATAATTTATCAAAAGTTATTTAGCTTGAGGTATGTTATAATATAACATCATTTACATATTAAAAGTTTTTTCAAAATTATTTTGACTTTTCAGTATATCATCAGTGGAAGCATTGCTGTGGTTAGGATATAGGCCTATTGTATAAATAGCTATGTTTAACTGATTCAGTGCTATACTACAAGTATAGCTACCTTTCTTGTTTGTTTCCTTTGTAGTTCCACAATTTTTGTTTGGAAATTAATTTTAACAACAATTATATTAATTTCCATAATTGTGATTCTATTCAAAATGAAATATCAGAGAAAATATGTCAAACAAAACACATTTTCATTCTGTGGGTGGGGCCAAGAACTACAATACAGGCCATGCATGACAGGATAAAATAAGAGAAAGATTCTGTTTTGGCATTGTATGATTTTCAAAAGATTGCTTCAGTTGACCTTCTCAGATAAGAATGCTTGCTTCAGGTAATAAAATAACCTATTATCATGTTCACATTCTAAATGTTTCAAAGTAGCAGTATACTATTGCCCCAGTTTTCAGCCCTACTATAACAGTATAACCATTCATGGTTCAGCCAAAATTTAAAGACTTTATAAGGCACATTTGGGTGAAAAGTTAGGAGTCTGCATTCAAATTAAGTTAATATTTTATTATTCTCTGCAATAGCAAGTCTTATTTTGACTATACATTGAATATTGATGAGCTGGGAGAGGCTGGTTACAGTTACAAACACAAAATCCTGGGCAAACTTCATAAAAAAATTATTTCAAAATTAGTTTTTTTTGCCTACAAATCTCCTTCAAGAGCAGAATATCAAAAGTAACATTAACTCCACAGTAAGTGATAACAACTTAATTTTCAATGAACCATTTTACCCCACAATTGCAAATTTAATAAAACAAACATTTTTGCATGATAAGATTTGTTTTTGGTTAGTGTTGAAACTAAGTTGCCAGACGATAACAAAATGGATTTAAATTTAAATGCCTAATATAAATCAGACTAAAAAAATACTTATATAAAACCTTTACAACTTATTTAATAGATTTACTCTGAAGGGGCTTTCCTCTTTGCATGTGGTCAGTGACCCTTGTTCATTTGAAGTTCTTGTTTGAATCTAGAAATGTCAGTTAAACTTGCTTCTGCACAGCGATGTAAGGCTATTCTTCTTAACCACATCTTCATGCATTTCTTGTACTATTGCCAAATGTTCCAAACTTGGAGGGGGAGGGATTAGTTATACATGTATCTTGGTAGATAGTGGTAACTCAATGGAATGAAATATTCACAAACATTTACTCATGTATTATTTTCCTGTAAACATGTCAGGACTCAAAATGATAATATAATAACCACAAGGAATTGTGAACCTGGGTTAGAGATCACTCTTAAAGGTCTGTTGTTACATCCATCTATGCCAGATTAGAGATTATGACACTTTAAGCAACTTCCTAATTTCAATTGCAACTGCAATTTTTTAACCAATTATTTGCAAACAAAATCAAATTAAAAGGCACAAAACACATCTTGTAACAGGTATACTCTCCAACACCATCTGCAAGGACATAAGTGAGCTATCTATAGTGCACTGCAAGATCTGATTAGACTCTTATTAATAGGAGGTGTGTTCGGTCATAATGGGTGATTCTAATATCAAGGTAGTAGAGATAAACAAAGTGATGGGGTAACCAGAAAGTTTAGGCTTGGAGCAGGAAATTCTGCAGAAGAATGACTCCAAGCTATGTAACAGAAATGACTTGTTGATTATGTAACACCTTTGAACAGCCCAAGTGACATCTCTAGTCATGGATATCACAAAATGGACAGAATCAAAATCATATTAATCACATTATGATTAAAAATTCTGGCACAGCAATGGTGCCAGGTGCTTGCTGCAGCTCAGACCACAAGGTACTCTGCACGAAGATAGGTGTCAAATTAAGAAAAAACAAAAAGCCAAAGCAACTATTGCATTATGATCTAAAAACATTATTTTGCAATATAATGTTGATGTGTCAAATTGATTCAATGACTTGGAGCTGGTTGAAGAACCTGCAGATGAAATGTATTAAATGTATTAAAGTAACACATCTTGAAAGCATCCAAACCTTCAAAGTCAAAAATGCTCTCCAAAAAAGCTACTGACATAATCAATTGATGATGACTGTAAAGGCTACAATGGGTTATTCTGCAGACAAAAAACGTTTGAATGAGGGATTACAAAATAAAGTTTGAAAGAATTGGAATACATGCTACAAAGATGTCTGTGTAAGCATTAAAAATGACAACAAAGTCCATAGAACAAGGGATCTGTTTAGGAAAGGTGAGAATCTCAAAAGGTGACTTGATAATGGAAATGGTCTGAGAGACAAACCAGGTAATTTGCTGATGGAGCAAAAAACATGTCAAAAGCAGATGGAAAGAATATACCAAAGAACTGTGCAAGAAATATGACAGCATAGCAGACACCCATACTAGAAAATGAAGTCCTAAAATCTAAGAAATTTGACCAGAAAAATCCCCAGGTTCAAGTAAAGTGCNAACAACAAAGTCCATAGAACAAGGGATCTGGTTAGGAAAGGTGAGAATCTCAAAAGGTGACTTGATAATGGAAATGGTCTGAGAGACAAACCAGGTAATTTGCTGATGGAGCAAAAAACATGTCAAAAGCAGATGGAAAGAATATACCAAAGAACTGTGCAAGAAATATGACAGCATAGCAGACACCCATACTAGAAAATGAAGTCCTAAAATCTAAGAAATTTGACCAGAAAAATCCCCAGGTTCAAGTAAAGTGCCAAATAAAGTAAGGCAAGAGCTAGGAAATGCTGCTTTAACTCTTGCAATTCTGAGTAACAAGATATGGGGTGACAAACCATAGCCTTTAAAAGAGGGGAAACAATATATCTACCTTACCAACATCAGGAGATGCAATAGAGTCCCCAAACAACGGGCCTACTGCTATGATATCACATTATAGTGAGATTCTTCTTAAAATAATGCATCACCATGTATGGAAAAAACAATTGTAAGAAAACTCCCATAGCTGTTCTCACTGGAGATCATATTGACAATTTGAGGAGGGTAGGTGAAAATTCAATGGAATTCCATTAAAAGCTTTACCTCTTCTTCACATATTATATTAAAGCCTTGGAATGTGTGGAGAGCAATTTGCTATGCCTCACATTATGAAAATTAGAAATTACAGAACATGATTCCACTCTAATGTTATTTGTATGGCAGTCAGGAGGCTATAGTTTGTACAGGAAGGGGGTGGAAGATGGGAAAAGTCATTTGACATAGGTAGAGGCATCAGACACAGGTGCATCTTGGTATTCAGTCATTACATAGAAGGCATTCTGTGCAAGGCAAACCTGAAGTTTGAGGCAGTTAGAATTACTGGATGCAACATCGTAAATCCCAGTTATGCTGATGGAATGACTCCAATGGCTGGAAAGGAAGAGGCGCTAACTCAGATGATCAACCATCTTCAGGAGAAGTGAATCTTCAGGACTGAAATAAAACATCAAGAAAACAAAGGTAATGACTAACCCCAACTAGAATAGGAATTAATTCAAGCTAAATGTGGAAAGAACTGTAGTAGTAGACCAATACGACTTTCTGGGATAAATGTAAAATAGAAAAGCTAGGTTGGGATATATATGAGATTGACTTGTTAAATAAATGCAGTGACTAGTTTACAATGATTGTGGAAAGACAGCAACCCAGCTCTGAACATGGAACACATGTTGATAAAAACAGTAATGTTCTTGATTGTCACATATGCCTGTGAACCATGGATCCCTTTTAAATCTGACCTAAAAAGAACATGCAGCTTCGAGCTGTGGTCATGGAGGTACATGTTCCAGATAACAAGGACTGCTAAGTAAACAAACAAGTTCATCTTGAATGAGGTTAAGCCAACTATGCCCCTGTAAATATCCATACCCTGACAGGCTTTAAAATTTTGAGTTACGAAGTAAGATGATGAATGAATGGCAAAGTCAATAATATTGGGCATCTGTGAAGGAAAAAGGCAAAGAGGGCAACCATATTGTAGGTGGGTGGATGAGATAAAGTCATCAACAGGCAAAGCTCTGTATGAATTGAAAAAAAGTTACCAGAAATGGCAGCAACCAGATACATGTCATGGTAGGTGTCACCAGAAGTCGAGCCCAACTTTACAGCACATGGTAACAAGGTAACACATGCCCACCTTTCTACTGTGCAGGTGCACACTTCACACTCATTTGATTACCACTGTAGTGTTGACTTCTTTCTGATATGCTGGATTCAACCAAATTTAACTAGGATGGACTAAAAAATTTATAAAAACTGCAACACAAGTTATTTTTGTCAGCAATGTTAGCTTTGTAAAGCTTATTGTTGCTTATTTCAATCTCACTTAACACTTGGAACATATTGAATCACAGATCTGATTCCCCTTAGAGTAATTTTATGAAACAAGCTTCAACAACAATTAGAAGATACTCTAAAGGGAGACCCAGTTCAAATACTGATGTCATCATTTTCACACAATTGATGTTCTTTAATAAGTATTTATTGCAGCTCTATATTTTAGTTTTCAAAGTTTTAAGATAAAGGTAGTCTTAAATCAAATAATTAAATCAATTTAGGCAGTGCTGTTTTTTTGTAACCTTAATGTATGCTGACAAGCATTTCTTCTTTTAACATGCATCAAAATATGCTTAAACACTTATAGTGTCTGTAAGACCATGTGTGAAACATGAAAAATGCTGCATATATTTACTATTGTCCTTGCAGCACTGGGGTAAACATGGTCATTCAAACTTATTTTCACCTTTATTTTACTTATGTATGATCAATTTGAGCATCCTATTTAACTTGAATAAGGTATGTGTGTACCTTTGGCAATCTAGACCCCTTGTAATAAAATTATAAAATCATCATCTGCCTGCTTTGGGGAATAGCTGTTTCAAACAGGCCCAAGGTTGCCTGTTAATAAAGCTCTCTTTCTGAGAATATTATTTTGTATCTTAAACAGGATCCTTTGGTCTTCACTGAACTGTGAGAACAAAAAAAATCAAACTTAAAAATCTCATCGGTTTTACACGCAGTACCAAAGACAAAGCAATGCAACCCAACAATTCACTGGAATTGCCCAAGTTTTAAAGCTGCATAAAACAAATTAAGAAATATGTTTGGATGAAAAGGGTAATTCTCTTTCATAAAGTCCTCTCTATTTCCGGTATGGCTAAATTCCAACCTAGATCTTAATCAACCAAAACCAATTTATTAATATGTTCTGGCAAATGAAATAATAAAGTCACTTTTACCAATAGTCCAAGAAGAAAAATACTAACATTCAATGTTTACATACATCTTTCCTGCAGTTAAATTCTTGTTGCAAGGTACTCTCATCAAATGTTTTTAAATTTAAAGCAATACGATATCCCGATAAAGTATCCAGTTTACATTTGACATAATACATTGTCATTATTAAGCCATATGGTCTGACCAGCCCCAAGATTGAGCTGGTTTATGTGGTTCTTTAAGTTGTGATACTTCTGATTTGTATTTGAACTATGAATTTAGATGCAGAAAACATTAAATCCAGTGGGCATCATTGATAATATCTGTCATCTTGAAATTAAAGTTTCACCAGACAAATTAATACAATGGTAGCTTTGTGCCATTTAATGATAGATTTACAAAGGGCTATTAAGTAAATGATGTTCACTCACTGCTAACAATTCAACATAACTTGCATTAGGTACATAACACCTGTACCCCTTTAACGTGGCCAATGAAGGATTGAAAACTGTACATGCATTCTACAATTCATATTCATATTCTTTCATCATATGTACACACCACAAAGAGAGAAGATTTAACTTTAAACCTGCTTAAATGACCCTCAACTCCCCTTTTAAGTCAAATTGTAGAGGACATATTGTCTCAGTGTTCTTATTGTTACTTAAGCTTCTTTTTTCTGTTACCTTCTTGGCAGTAATTAATAATGCAAATTCTCTCACACTTGTCAGTCTCTTTCTCAATGAACACAAAAATAATATCTCAGTTGTTCCTGAAAAAATTTGGTCCCATCTGCCATTGCAAGGATTTGATCTTGGGTTAGTACTTCAAATATGCCCTCGAGACATGCATTTCTACCTATTCAGTCAAAAGTTTCTTTCCATGACTGGTGGCAAAGAAATTCCACTCATCCAATACTCAAGTCACTCAAAGGATGGCAAAAGTCAATTTCTTGACAGTTTTTGTACTCTGTAGCACAGCCATAATTGTAACTGACATCAGTTGAGATGTGTTCATTCACTAAATTGACTCCTTTGGATTCTTCTCGACTTTCATCGTGATGAAGTTCATCAGACAAGATCCAAATAGACGAAAGATGGCAATCAACCACGTGCCTACATAAATAATAAATAAATCAAAACCAGTTCTTACTTTTGTCAGTTCTCCATATTCGTCTTCCAAAACTTGACCACGTTAACATTTCTCAAAATGAAACAATTGACCTGCACTCTTGCTTGCACAGCCAAGTAGTTGTTCAAGTAATTACTGTGGACAAGAAGGCACCAACCACTTGTGCATGTTGGATGAAACCAAACGTTCACCAGGTGTAAACATTAACTTGATTACTTGCTTTTTGACGGGTCGAAGCGAATTGTGCCTCAATTTGACTGTGGCAGACATATTTGAGTAGCCACAGATGCGAGGATTAAAGGGTTTTGCAGACCAAGTAATTAGTAAACCAAGTCGTTCTCAAGACTCAAGAGTGAGTAGATTCTCAAGTGAGCACTTGTGTCAATTTCAATGTTCGATGGTTATTCTCAACATCTTAGAGCCTTGGCAAACTGGATACAACCACATTGTATCTATTTTGTTGGCGACTCTCAAAACTCCTTCTACCTTCTTAAACTGAAAACAAAAAACCCAAATCTAATAGAGACTGGACCACCTTTATCATAAATAAATGAATAATAAAAAAATGGGTTTCATTGATGACAGAGATGCAAGCTTGAATAGCAACCACGTTCTAAAGTCTTTCAATGGCTGTTCAATATCAAGGTAACCCAATCTCAATTACGTTTGGGTTTTTTTCTTTCCAGTTTTACAACTAGAATTTGTTTCCGAAATCATCAGAAGCATCAAACTTGAAAAACTTTCGTCACCCCGGGGTATGAGCAAGGGGGCCAATTTTCTGCGACGTTCAAGTGCAGGCACGCGTCTGTGTTCCACAAAATAGTTATCACTTGAAAATTCAAGACTTTGGGTCCACTTTTAAATGCCTTCTATTTACTTCAGGCGACAGCCAGTCGGCAAAAATTTGGCAGCTTTCTGCATCACCACTATTCAGGGAGGGGTTCAAAAATTACTCGGGTGAAGGTAAGTCACATGTACATTGTCACAGAGGACACGCCGAGTGCAAAAAAATACGTCTGGCTATTAAATTTTAACTTGAGGAAAGTCGACATTGGAAACAGGTAGTAGATCCTTTTTTCCTTGCATTTTAATTTTAAGGATCTCGATGTTTTAGAACAAGTGTTTCTGAGCAGCCAAAATCACCTGGCCAACATGGTATACATAGAAACCACAAATGAACCTGCACAACTGGCAATTCGAGCTTTTACCAAAACTACCTATTGCGAAGCACCAAAATAAATCAAACAGCAACTAAACGCTCCAAGATTCTGCCTCCATTACCTTGCTGCTGCCAACTTGTATTCAACGTATCCTCTTCAAAATAAATGCCAAGGCTAGTTTCAAGTTAGGATTTTACAGCGTTAAAACACTTTACTAAATCCTAACAAATATCAAATACCAAATCACAGGATCCATTTGAAAACGTACGTTTTTGTAAATATGTTTCCAAAATTTTTGAATTGGTTATCCTGTGTGAATTTCGTAAATAATAATAAAAAGGTGCCAGCTCGACCTCGCGTTTTCCTTCCCCTTCTGTCGCGAAAGTTTTAAAACTTGTGGTCAACAAAGAAGAAACTGCAAGTACCCTTTTCCCATCAATCTGCAGTCCATTACAGACCTTTGGAACCTTGCGCTACAAAAACAGAGTATAAACTGCAAAATCATTTTGCTTGCAGCCGCTTTCGTGCAACACTAAATAAAAATAAAAACTTGTCAACAATGTTCGTTTTGGCTGCGCTTCAGTGTTCGCACGGCACAGCAGGCAATAATTAGTTTCACAGGTCGGGTCCCGTTATGCGCGCCATACCATAAACTTGTACTGTTCCGGACACAGTTGTGGGGTTGTTTTCAAGTAAAGAGGGCGGCAACAAAAGCTCGAAAATTGCACCCCCAAGAGCTACAAGCCAGACATTGTTATAGTCTACCCGCTCAACTTGACCGTTGACAATTATGGCAGTCACTACCTCGAGGTGACTTGCAAGCAAGCTTCGGCTGGGGTGCCACAAAACAAGATTTCATGTACATCACCACCTCAAAAGATAGAGCCAACCGCTTTTTACATTACAAAATCTTCAGGTCGTCAGGCTTCCTCATCCAAGGCATCCTGCAATTATCTAAATGAAAAGCCACTTTGGTTTCCTTGGCCCTGCATAACGCGCATCTTAACGTAATACTGACTGCAAACGTTGGCAACGCACACCTTGCCATGTTGAACAGCGACAACAAAGAGCAATGGTGTTTAACATGATTAAGAACAAAAAATGCCACGTATCCCATGGCTGCACTCGTTCAAATAGCAAAACAAATAGGCAAGTTAAAGTACAATCACAATAGCACGAGCAAGGTCACGAAGTGCAGTTTAGGGTTGTTCATTTCGGTTGGATGTTTTTCTAATGTTAGTTCTCCTCGAATGCCCTCCCTTCTTGGTACTCAGCAAAAAACAAATCCAAAGACTTTTAAATGAATCCGCCTTCTTCCTACTGCAAAAGTTGCATCTGCTTGAAGCCAATTTTTTTCCACATTTCCTACTTCCGCTTTTGTTTCAGTTGCTCTTGCACCAAGCTCCCTTTCTCAAAACAAAAAAACCATGAACGCAAAACAACATTTATATAAAGGAAAGTGGACCAGCCTACAGAATACAATTAAATCAGTTACACACAAGCACTGGCCAACATTGCCAATCAAGTTTACTGTGGTGTGCGTCGGTCGCTTACGTTATAAGCTCAAAATCCATGTCAAGGTGTCGATTCTGAAGAGCCCAAAAAACTGGCACCAATCGGGAAAAGGAACCAGTGTTTCGGGGCCAAATGACTAACGTTAAAACAAGTACTTCCTCGCGTCACTGCCGGTCGATTGTGACAAGCCTTGCTATGCAAGACGCCCCCCTCCTCTTTCGGCAGGCTTGGTCATCCACAAAAAATCTTTTCCAACATCCAATACGCCCTTTAATTTGCTCGGCGTCTCGTAATTTCAAAATCGACATAGCTTTTCATCCCATTCAGCGCCTTACCATCATTGGAGTCTTATTTCCTTGGGAGCGCAATGTCAATTCGTTCAACAGAAGTTCGGCTCTTCCGGGGAGCTACTAAGTCGGAACTATATCCAAACTTTTAGCCCCCAATATAGCACTTTTAAATGATCAAGAACTATGCTTACAATTTCATGATTCGGTGACGTTGCGCAGCTTGCAACTAGTTGCTAAAACACCCTATCACTGACTAACAAAAAATGGGACCTTTCCGCAGCAGGCCATTTTTAACGAGGCACTGCCCTAACACGGAAACCGCCTCACAAAAATCAACAAGAAAACTTAAGCAGGCCTTCACAGTAACGGTGGTTATCGTTTCAAATTTCAGTATTGAATAATGAAATAACTTTCACAACAACAAAATATTAAAGCCGTTTGGTCTTTTTCTTCACACCGCCTTGAAATCGCAAGGAGACATCAAGTCGACCTTAATTGTGGAGAAAACTTTTACTTCAGTACAAAACTGACGACAACTGGTCTATACGAGAAAAAGAATCTAGCTTAAACGTCAAAGAACTATAACGATGGAATGTCTGGACTATTTTCTCTGCTCGACTACTCGTTACAAAATTTCTTAAGCTGAAATCAGTGGTCCAGACCCAACTCGATACACGTTACAATTCTTTTCTAGCGCACAAAATAACAATACTGACCCTATATAGATTTCGATTTATCAGTCATCATGAACGAGTCTTCTCAAAAATGTCGGTTAACAGTACTTACACATTGTTGGTAAAACACCACTTTTTTTTGAAAGTCCCTAAAAGCAGTCGTGAGCCTTTCAACAATCCCAGAGTGCCAATTTTCCACTGACCATCGACAAAAGAGTTGGGGTTTCTTTTAGGTCCAAAGATCAGGAGTTCATAACAAAAATCTATCCATAAAAGAATACAATTTTTTCTTAAATCACTTAACTCCAGTCCTTGATCAAAAGCCTGAATTTTTCAGATAATCGTGAATTCGCGAAACAGCGGTATTTAGTGTCCCAGCAGCACTATGGTCTCCAGGAGCGATAGCGACCAGAATACACGTCTTACAAACGTATGCACAAGCAGCTTCTTCGGGGTTTTTGGCAGCTCCTTTCCAAACTTCGTTCTCTTCAATTCTCACCGACTGATACTTTTTACCTCCAAGCATAACACCATTTTGAAAGGCAGTTGTGCTTTTTGCATCATCAGTAATGGCTTCAACTAACGAAACGACTTCTTTCGGGTCTAAAGTAACGCCCACCGTGTGCCAAGCATCTCCACCGCGGCCGAAAATTCCACATTTTGTTGCCTTTCCAGAAGAGCACATTTGACTGGTATAATCTGACCACGCCATTTTGAAGGAAGAAATTTGTAAACTTCGATGTAAAAAGTGTATTCCACTACGACTGAAAATGCTGCCTGTGAAGACTGGAACTTCCGGGAGTGAAACCAACGTGGAGGGGAATCGAGTTGTCTATTTGAGGCGGTGGCTACTGGCATGGGTAAATTACTGAACAAGTACAGGGAGCTCGTACAACTTTCAACATTGATGACACGCCTTAATTTCTGGAGACAGGGAACGAATGTATTGTGAGAGTTGTTTTGACCTTGACAGGTTTTCACTGGCTTTTAGGGAATGGGGGCGGAAGGGAGTGAGGAATATTTTTTTTGAAAAGGAAAATCGTCAGAGGAAAACCACAAACTGGAAGGTGTTACAGTCAAATTACTGTCCATTTCCCTTTGAAACTGAAACTAAAAAAAAAAAAATTTTTCGGATTTTTTTATCATTAACTATTGTACTTTTCTTTATTACATCAGAAAAATAATGCAAGAGCCTTTTTGCAATGAAAATGATTTGCTTCTTTATTATCGTGTGACCTATTTCTATCAACATTTTCATACTTATGCTGTTGTTGCTTATTGTTGTAAAAAATCTTATTAAAGGTGTAGTTTTTTCCTCGGACTGCTAGCTTGTGGGTTTTAAGTGCTTTCCTCCATGAATTGTATGATTTTAAGTTTATCGTCAACTTATCTCTTGGACTAACCTTACTTTATTTTCTTTGTTGGGGGGGGGGGTTGTATTTCACCATTTCCATACAGATTCTTTCATTGATGGAGCCCCTGGTAAACAGTGGGCCCATTTTTGTCTTTCAAGGATACCATCTGTGAAACATCCGATGGGAAGCAACAGATCAAGAAAAAGTGGGACAGAAAGCACGCAACACACCATAAAATGCAAGACATTCCCATACAATTAATGGGTTTATGTCTTGAAATAGTTTGTAATCATTGAAAAAAAGTTCTGAATGGAGGCAAAGCAACTTTTATCCCTTTTCCCATAATTTGTCGACACATAAAACACACCCCTTCCCTCAAAAAAACGGCTTTCGAGAAAACCGTTTTTCTGACTGAAATGTGGCATTTCACGCCATGCAAATTTTCATTCCCCCAATAAACAGAATGTAATCCGTCCAGACATGTTTGAACAAAAGTCCCATGGTCCACAGATTTTAGGGGGAATCGCCTTAAATGCAGTCTGACACAAACAACACCAATAATCATTTCCAGCACCTCCATCAACCGGTCTCCAGGTTTCCCATTCCTCGTGTGCATTTGAGCATGCAAATCTCAACCATGTGCAATGTGCAGTTTTTCAAATGCGGAAACAACAACTGCACCTCCTTGAACGCGATAACCACAAATTTACGCCCTTGTTAGCTTCACTTTTTTTTATGTATAATTAGAACCTCCTTGCAAAACATGTCACAAATATTGTCTTGAGAAAACACAGGCGCAAATTGTTCTGACGACATTCCCACGGTGTTGTCTCATCTTGGTAAATGCTTCTTCATCTCAGTTTAATGCTCTTTATCAAGTTCAGAGAGGTGTTTGTATGTAGCTTAATAGGGCCAGGCCTTCCTGCTGCTCATCAACCTTTGGAAGAATGTGGCTTTCCTTTTCTACAGTTGTGAGGGTTTTTCTCAGATTTTAACTTAGTTTATTGCATCTCATTTCCCTCAAAGTCGTCATCTTTGTGCAATTGTTGCTCCGCATTGTAATAGATATTTCTATGAATTTGGTTGTTCTTTTGCCTTGACAATCCAAAATTAATTAATTAAAAAACAACCGCCAACAATTAATTTTCCCTTCTGAGTGGTTTACTTTTTCACAAGACTGAAATGTTTTTAGGTCTAGGGTCAGCTCTAATCTCTTGACTTAGCTTTTTCTTTTTTCCCTCTCCTCCACAGTTCAGAATTACATGAGACTGTCAAAACACCAAGAAGACATGTATATATCTATTAAAATCACACTAGCAAAGGGTAGCGACCAATGACCTCAAAGGCAGTAGAAATAAGTGTGTGATACAGTATATTTCGGATAATCGCAATGCCTCGGTTGCACGGGAAAAATTGCAATTAACCGAAATTGCGTTTAACCGAAAATGCTCTTCCCTCTTATTTTGAACGGGCTGGCCTCATTAAAAAGCATTTGCTTTTTGTCCTTTTATCGTTTTTAGTTTGTTGGGTTGGTTTTTTTTGCAATGTACTACAGTACATGTATAGTTTAATTCGACTTGAAAAAGGATGGGAGCACAGTTTGCTTTCTGGACTTTGCTAAGTTCTGGTGAACAATGTCCTCCGCCCAGGAAGATATTAGCGCTCGGGACTTTGAAATTCCAAAGGATTTGTGGCTTTTGCACAATATTTACTTGAAATTTTGACCCGAGTTTTAACCGAAATTTCCGAAATCACACTTGCAAAAAATTGCGATTATCAGGTTGAAATCCGAATTGCGATTATCCGAAATATTCTGTATATGTAGAAACAGAAAACAAAAGGTAGAAAGTGGAGTAAAGACTTAAAACGAAAAAGGATAATACTGGTCAGCAAAAAATTGAAATGGTGCCGAGACACCAAAGATTATTCTAACTTATTTGAGACCACTGAATCTAAAAATGGAATTAATTGTTCTTGGGTAGGTGTCGATTTTGCTGTCCAGCAATGCCTCAGTTTTGGGAAAAAGCTGTTCTCTGTTTGTTTGGAGGGGTGTAACATAGAATTGAAAATAAAAATATAAAAATAAAAATATTAAATCCGATACACAAATGTACTATCCATTACACTAACAGGAGTTTAATTGATGTAAGGAAGATTTCGCAAGACAACTTTTTTTAATTAAAAAATTAAAGGGTTTATTTAGTCCTTTATTTACTACATTATGTGATTTTCAAAAAAGTAGCAATTTTAGTACAGGAAAAACGGTAGAAAAAGGTCATTTTTAAATTCAGCACCATGAATTTAAGTAAAAAATGTAATTTCTTTTTTGCCGTCTAAAATTGTGATGGCAAGCGTAATCAGAACTAGAAATATATTTTGATAGGGAAGAAGGCAAAACTAAATATTGAGGTAAAAATATCCTTTAAATATCTCCTTTAAAAAATAATAACTTAAATATAAATTAAGTTGTAAATTAAAACTTAATATATTTTGTGGGATAACATGATTTTTTTAGTGATTTATAATCTAAAGCACCATTAAATACGGCTTTTTTTTCTCCATTCTCACTCCTCATTTTTGATAAATGTACGCGTTTTTTTTTCTATTGTACTGCTTGTTGATTGGAGATGGTAAAATAAGTTGTCAATACAAATTTTATTTGTTGGGTTATTCTGCATTCGTGAAAAGAAACTTGTTCTGGACAGAGCTCTGCAACTTTTGACCCATGTTTGATTTGTTGCATTTTTCCCTTATAGAATTTTATGTGCACCACTGTGGATAGTTTCCTATCTTTTATACATAGCATTTGAAATAAAAACTTAGTTTTTATCAGACAGTAGTTAAGGTCGAATCATCAATCTGTAACCTGTTTCGGGCACTTAAGCGGACATTTCTTTTCGGATGCTTGAAAATATTTTTACCCTTGATAGAGCTTTCTTTGGGACTTCGTCAACAAGAGTTTTAAGTGACAATGTTCTGTCAAGGACAAAAACAAGGTATTCTTATATGTCAACACATTTCTTGTAAGCACAATTACCAATTTTGAAATTGTAAACTCTTTTCAAATTCTGGTTTGTACCTAAGAGGAAAGTGGCATTTTTTCTAGGTTTCAGACTAAAAGTCAGGTCCTTTTTATTGAACAAGTTAAGGACTTGGAACTCAGAGTTTAGAATGTCACCCATATGGCTAATATTTTTGTCACTGAAGTGCATCAGCATATTGTCAGTGTGGAGTCGAATTTTTACCTTAGGATTTGGAAAGTTTAAAAAATAAAAATTTAAGTTGTATGCTCGACAGTATCTAATGCTTTGAATTTTAGACGCTCAGCAATACTAAACAGAGTCAAAATACTTTCGAATTGTTTTTGAAAGTCACAATTTATATGTATTCAACACCTGACTTCAATCATAAGGATCCAATTGTATTTGCTTGAGATCATTTTGTTTCCAAAGCAGTGACTGTGGTGGTTTCCCCTCGCTTTATCTACGTTTTTTATTTTTCTTAAGCTACACCATAAACCTTCTGACATTAGCACAGTACCAACTACAATTGCTCAGTAAATGGCTAAATATTGTCTCTGAAGCAGATTCAGGGTAAAATCTGACTAGTGCTGAAGTGTCGAATGCGAAAAAAATAAGGAGTCTTGGGGCTTATCCCCCACAAAAACGTTCCTTACCAAGCCCTTTTGATTTCCAGAGGCGTCCTTTTTTTGCCAGCTGTTTCTGTCAAAAATACTCCACGCCCTGGCTAAAATCACCCTTTCTATTTTCCTTGGGCCTTCCGGCAAATAACCCAAACAGTAAATTAAACATTGATTCTTCGTATTGTCTCGAGCTTGATTATACAAGGGACGTGCCTTCTAGTAAAACACAACTAAACGATTAGCTTTACGGTGACAAAACCGACGGGATATTTCTTCATGGCATAAATAAACTGATGTAAATATCTGTTGCTAATACCCAGACCACAAAGTATTGAATTGGTTTTTTACCTTTAGTTGCTTTTGGTCAGGGCAGAGCCTAGGATAGGGGAGGGGTAACTTTTGGTAACTCCTCATTTTACTTTTTTGTGGTTTGTAATTGTGAGCCAAGAGAGAAACTATTTACTTCTAGTATTTAGGGGTTAAAAGGCTTATTTTAGCTACATCGGAATTTCTTGGCATTTCAAGCATTTTCACAGTTTTAGTGCCACTGGAGAGACAACAAGGACCTTTATGTGCCAATACTAACCCCGATTAGGCTACCCCACCCCTCAGACCTGCTACTCATGCACAACCCAATACAAACAAGTTTAAATTCTTCAACATATTTTCTATGTTTTTTATTTCAAACACTTCGGATTAATCACTTTGGTTAATAAAAACTACCCAAATCACTGTACGAATTAAATTTTTGACTTTTAGTATGGTTTTAGTTTTGGCAGAATCTGGGATGGGGAAGAGATAAAATTGTTTAGATGATCTTCATGTTACTTGTAGGGGTTTGTAAGTGTGGGTTGTGGTTTTTTTGTGTGTGAGGAACCAGTCACTGTTATTTAGGATTCAAAATCCACATTTAAATCATGTTAGAATATTTTTAGCATTTCAAATATAATATGTAATTTTATACCTAGTAGTATTGGAAAGCAAATACATGTTATAATTATTCTGGGTTGAGGCACTTTAATATCAATCCATTTGGAAAACAAAACTTATCAATCATTATGGAACGACATTATTAAAATGGTCCATGCAAAATTCGTGAAACCAATCAACTCCCTATCTATCCCCAAGATCAGTTGCACAACTGTACTTTCTGATCAGGTTAACTTTGTTACCAATTATCTTTTTGTTTGAGCTATGTGCATCATTGGGCCAAAGATGTCACAAGACAGTTATTTTCAAAAACGTATGCTTACCGTACACAAAGCCTGTATTCAGCCCTTCTTCTTTTATTGGAGAGCAACAACAATTTTGCGTATTCACAAACAGGCAAGTGGCTTACTTCTAATTTGTCGTTTCTCGAAAAAAACAGATGACACTCACACACAGCCTTTTTGTGCTGAAACGACGTGTTGCCAAAACAATGGGAACGACGTGTTGTGATTGCAAAGAAATTTGTTGAGTATCGTGACCAACTTGGCAGCAGCAGTTCTCTGCAATGATGCTGCCATCTACCTTTCAAATACTCTCTGGCAGAGAACTTATCCTCCATGGTTTGCGTTGCTCAGACCCAGACTTTGAGTTGTTACCCGCTGTACTTTCAAATTTCACTGGTTATCCCTATTGCTCAATGGACTAGTTCGATTCGTTTAAAACTCAAAAGTTTGTCAAATAGTCGGACCCTCTGGTGCTCGAAATACAACCAATTTCGTCAAAATGATTGGATTTTATGAATACAAGAAATCCTAAATGCTGCAATGTGGTTTGTTAGTGGTTTGTTTTTTGGGTTTCTTTTTGAGGTCGGCAAAAATTCATGTCTTTGTAGCAACCCAGTGAAGTATCCAAGGGTACATGATTTGTTGCTGTTGTCAAATATTTTATAAAAACAATAACTAGGAAATAGTTGTCTGCATCAGCAGATGTGAATCATATCCTAACAGTGAGCATATCGATTTTCGAGCTTTTTTTGGGTATACCACAACCACGAAACTCTTAAAATTCTTTCAAAAATGGGATAATTAAAGCTCCTTTCCAAAGACATTTACATCCTAGTAATACCTAATATATATATATATATATATATATATATATATATATATATTGAGATTCTTTTTAAAAATAGGCAAGGTATAAATTTTAGAACAGGACCATAAAGACAGTTTTGTTGCTTGTTAGTATGCAGAAGAAAAATGAACTTCCAGACTTCCCACTAGTCGCCCTTGCAAAGAATTGATTTTTGGGTGATTTTAGGCAAGTGATGTGACTCGTTTCTCTCAACATTTTCATCGAAATGCAGTTATTGTTTCTCGTTGTAATGCTTTCTGTTTTGCAGTTACTTATCTCAGAATACAAAGTTGTGTAACTCTAGCTTCTGTGTGCTTTCAGTGATGCGACATTTATGGATGTATGTCCATCAACAGCATTCAAAGCAATATCAATTCCTTCTAATAAATAATAGGCAAACAAGGAAGAATAAGCTATGTGGGGTAGAAGTTTTTATATACTTTTCTGAGAAATTGCCTTGGAAGATTGAAAATTCTGAGAATAAATTTTTCTGAACTATCTCGGCAGCGTGGCAAGACAAATTTCATCAGTAATTGAATTACTCTAGCTAGGATCAAACAAAGCTTCGCCACAATCATCTTTAAAGCTTAGTGGGGCATCTCTGAGGGTTTTTTTGCATGCCTGTAGCTCAGGAATATAACTAATGATCTATTCTTTAAGTCTTGTGCTATGTAGATCCTTAGGGTGCACACCTCAACGTTCCATGTTTTAATAAACAGCTGTTTCATGTCAAACCTAAATGTAGGTGCACCTTTTAGCCTGGTTCTTTGCAGTTTTGAAATAGCTATTGATTACCATCAAAACAATCCCACACACCGTTTCATACTTTCTTTCAATATTGTTTTTTTTTGTCTGTTTTTTTATGCTCTATCAATGTGTTGCTTGTCGCATGAATTTCTGCAAGACGTTTTTGTTTAAGGAATCAATAACAGAATTACTGCATGCTTGTAGTTTTCCAAGCTTGAGGCCACATGAAAGCTTGACGTAAACAAGTCATCGTCTCATAAAAACTATGCAGTTCGGATAAAAGGAGATCAAATAAATCATTATGATCACTATTATAAGAACTTCTCACTCAAAGTTTTGATATTTTTTAAACCTTGCAGGCAAACATATCGTGTGTCGACAACCGCGACACTTGGTGAGGAATTGGATTCAAGGAGAAAAAGTTTTTCCTTTCGATTTTTGTTTCTTTTTTTCCTCATGTAAATGTGTTTTCGCATCAGATCAGTAACTTTGGTACATTTTCAATTAGTATTACATGCCGAGTACATTTTATATGAAAGAAACGAGAATGAGGACTGGGACTATTTGTACATAACGGCTTCGGTTAAATGGAACAGATAAAATCCATAAAAAGAATAAACAAACTTGGACTCAGTCCCCTTTTCTCGCTTTTTACAAACAAAACGAAATAGGTATAAAATATAATATAAAAATGTAGAAACGTTACCAAACTGATGCACACCAGCTAGCCATCATAGGCTTTTCTTCTGAAGCATCTTTGAAGGTTACCATATTTTTCATTTTATTAAGTTACACAGTTTTATTCCACACAATTAAAAAGTTAACAACAGGATGGAAGCAGGAGGGATGTGTCTTTTATAAAGAACAGGACTAGCAAGCTTAACAAAATAAGTTGTCGATACTGTATGTCTTTACCGCTCGACAGACAATTCTGCATGAAGCAAACCTCAATTCTTTCCTTAATAGAAAAAGGAGGCTGCTCATAACTTTTGAAATGAAAAATTCGTAACATCGAACTTAGCAAAATAAGAGAGGAATGAGACGTATATATATATTACTTTCAACAGGGGATGTGGAGAAAAAGCATAGCAGTTGTCCTAAATGGCTACCCGAAATTAAAAATATCATGTGGAAAACAAAGATATGTCTAAAAATTTTTTTTTAAACTAAAGGAATAAATTTGTAAAAGTGAAATAATATACATCAGGCCTTACTTCAATTGTACCTTGGAAACACTAAGTTATGTTTTTACCGTTTTTCGCCCCTCTCACTCTCTTTCTCTTTCTGTCTCTCTCTCTATCTTTTTCTCTTCCCTCTTTCCTGGAAATCCTTAAGGTATGTGAATACCTTCAAGTATCAAGTGAAATTTTAGTAATATTGCTTCAACTAAGCGTAATGGTAAAATACAAATTAGGTAAAAATGTGGAAAGCTATAAAGAAACTATCTGCTATCTACAAATCGGATATTTTCGACAGTACCCATTATATTCGTTTATTTCGATTGTCATTCAACAATTCACTAATTGCCTATAAACAACCGCGTGGGATGGTATCAGTAGACTAGACAATATGTGAAATTGTAACTACACAAGTATCCTACAAGAGTTTTTTAATTATCGTGGGAAAAATCTTCAGGGAATAGAGAGACTCCATTAACTAACTCCCAAATGCGATGCAATGAGAGAAGAGCTAGAAGACCTTATTGGCGTGCTCGTTTTAGAAAACCACTTGATGAGCGTAACAGTTTTTCAAGACATTCATTTACCAATTCACATGAGGTGTTAGATTACTAAGGATTAGTAAATGTAATAAAATCGGACAAGATGATGTCATAAAGTCAGACCAATTTGAGCAAGGTTTACAGGGTAAGTGACTTCAAACATACAAGCCAAGCGAGGCCAAGAATCAGAAGCTGAAGCCTGAAAGAGGAGAAACTAGAACAAGACTCATATGTAGCAAGCAGAATAACAAACGTTTGGAAGAAGTGTGCCCGGAAAGAAGGGAGTCAAAAAGAGTTTATTTGTCACGTCAACATGTTTAGCATTTTAAGTCACAAGATATGGAAGTGCTTTTTTAAAAATATGCGTGGGATACAATAATCCATAAATTACACAATCAACAATATAATTTTTTTCTTTTAGTACTTTAATGCTGGAATTGCCAAAATAGTTTTGTTGGTAGTTGTTTTGGTAATACCAATAGAGACAACAAACATCAATTGGTGGTGAAAATAAGGGCAGCAATTAGATGTTTATTAAGGAATCTGACAAGACACTTGGATTTCTTTGCAATAAGGAATGATAACAATTACAGAATTTATTGTTATTTTACTATGTTACAAATTTCATTGAAAATTTCTATTGTCAGTTTTTCACATCATAAAAAGGAAGTGCTAATAAGACGCTGTTGCAAATCCTTTATGTGAAGGAAAAGGCTATGGATACCGAGGTAGGACAAAATTATCCAATAAACCGATTTATAAAAATTAGCTGTTTTAAATTTCTTTGAATAAATACTACAGAGTGAAAATACAATGATACTGGCACGATACGAGATTTTAAGTCAAGTAACACAAAATTTTTCAAGAAAATAGATTACATCTTTTGTAAAGGTAAATGGATTTGCGTAGGAATTATAACATATTTCTTTGCTTTTGTTCTGGACTATGTGTTTTATTTCTAATTCAGTCACCTTGATTTTCATTCAAACGTGTCACACAGTGGTACATATTAGTAAGCTGTGCAATGCCTTGATTTTCTATTCCAGCAGTATTTATGTTTAAAGACATTAAAAAGCATTAATACAAAAGTCATGGAATTGGTTCCGATCTGCAGAGGATTAAGACAAGGGTTTTGTTTGTCACCAAATTTTTTCAATCACTACAGCTGAATCATCCTGAGACATATTGATGAACTTTCTAAAATCCTGGTTGTTAATGGTGTTCAGATAAATAAGTGATTATGCTAACGAAATTCTTTATTACCATGTCTAAGGAGGGACCCAGAATGTGACTCGTGTTGCAACAGCCTCCTGTAATCGCCGTCTCATCATTAATTGCCAAGAAAACCCAAAGGTACTGTGCATCTCAAAACACAAGCCAAAGCCAAAATTCGAACTTGAGATGAAACACTGTTGGGAAAGAAAGAGAATTGCTTAAAAGCAAGAGGGGCACGTTAATTAGAATTTCGTAGCCATTACATTAGAAAACAGAAACTAGAGGACCTTTGCAACAGTGACCAAATTGACGGAAAGCACAGTAGTGGTAGACAGAGGAAAACGTATTTCAAGACCAGCAGAGACCTATGGGATGGCGTTCGAGACCGAGAAAAATGGCTGCATATTTTAATGCAACTGTCGTTTGCCTAATCTTGTTTCAATTTGGCACCATGGTAGAAACTAAGAAGAATAAGAGACGATATCATCACTTGTATTTACATTACTTTAAAACATTTTTTGTATTTTCAAAAAACAGGCGACCTTCCATGTTGATTAGAATTTCATTACATGAACAAAGACTAGGTTGCTTCAATAAACTTTGGAATTTATTATTTACAGTAAGCAGTTTGCTTCACAAAAGCATAGTTGAATGGAGACCCATCAATGAGAAACCCCTGTCAGCCAGACTTAAGTCCTTATATGCAAAGTTTACAGTCATAGGCTGTTACGCAGCTACCGAAATGGCTGAGGATATAGATAAGGAGGCTATCTATGACCAGATACAGAAGGCTATGGAGAACACACCAATTCAGACATCGTGCATCAATGCACGATGTCTCACTTGTCATGGGCACCCTTAATGCAAAGGTAGGCAGTGACAATACTGGTAGGAAATCCACTATGGGATTTCATGGATGTGGCAGCAAGAACAATAACGGAGAGTGGCTGTTCGACCTGTGCAAGGAGACCAACTTGATCATAGGTGGCACTGTTTTTCAGCACAAAGACATAAGCAAGTGGAACTGAAATTCACCTGATTGTTAAACCAAGATATAAATTGGCCACATTTTCATCAGCAGGAAATGGAGGAGTAACCTGGAAATATGAGAACTATGGAAGGGACTGATATAAATAGTTATCATACACTGCTCTTTACGAGAGTAAAGCTAAAGCTTAGGACATCCAAGAAAGCTAATGGGGAATCGACCCAGCTTAGATGTGGATAGGCTAAAAAGAACAGGGGTGGCGAGAAGTTTTCAGATGGAGCTGAAAAACAGATACAAGCTGCCTAATGACCAATGTAATAACAGTGATCAATACTACACTGTGCTCTCCAAAACATTCGTTTCGTTCTGTCTATTTGTTTTTATGTTTCTCTTCCTTTGCTTCTCTTCTGCTTTATTTGCTGGTGTGTATGTGTGCGCATCTGTTTATCTTTCTGTCTGTCTGTCTGTCTGCTCTCATTCCCTCTCGCTCTATATATAACAGTGTGAAACACTACAGTACGTATAGTACTGTTGAATATTGTCTGTCTTTCTCTCCCTCCCCCTTTCTCTCTTTCTCTCTCTCTCTCTCTCTCTCTCTCTCTCTCTCTCTCTTTCTCTCTCTCTCTCTCTCTCTCTCTCTCACACACACACACATACAAACACAGGCACACACACACACACACACTTTCTCTTCCTCTCTGCCTGTCTTACATTTTCTAAATTTTCTCTCTCTTCTTATTTCTTTTCTTGTGTCTAGAAGACAACTTACCTTTTCCGAGAGATAAATTCTGCTGTAATATAAAAATATTTAAATTGGTTTCACACTAAAAGAATAGTACCTTAAATATAGAACTACCTTGAGAGTCTTAATTACTCTTGAAATTACCTGTTATTGGTCAAACCTTTACGTAACAGGAACCACGTATAACCTGCAGACAATGTTTCGGCACAGGAAGGTAAATTCCTTTTTGGAGACAAAGCGTGTATAAATATATCCAATCAAAGTTTTTGTGCTGACATGCAATCGGTAATAATTACTGTTAATTGTTTTCTAACGGCTTTTAATTCCACGAGCTGCCTGTTTGATTGATGTTAAAGTGAGCAAATTAAAAGGAATAATTCACCTGGGATTAACCATGGATTTTCCCCTAACAAAAGCTTTGATGTAATGACTGTGCAAGGTACTACTTGAGGTGGTCCGTGCTTAGGGCAAGCTTTACATTTTTACTTCCCAAAATCATCAGAAAATGCACTTCCTGCATCAATTTCAATGCCAGGTCAGAACTTCTTTCATACTTGCTACTAGGACCATGTAAACCAGTACAAAGTGTTGCATGGTCGAGTTGTCGGCGACTAAACTGGCATCCCCATCAGGCAGGCCTTGGCTTGTCTAATGAGGTGGGTGTTGTGGACACCTAGCAGTACTGAAAACAAGAGCTGTCAAAGGGCGGAGGTACTCTATTGCAGCCAACGGCCATCCACACTAACAGAGAGTAAAAACTGGACCTTGTGTTTACTTCACACAGCCTGGTAACTCTCGCTTTCCCAATTTGTCCTTTTGTCCTCATACTCCATTGGTGATGTTTCTGACAAAGGGGCAAGAATTGCTGTTATCAGGGTCAGTTGTTGTTTATTGTGAGTGGTATGTGGAGATGCTATGGAGGTTTTCTTTTTTTGACACTATGTCACTAATAAGGATGCTGGAGGTAAACGTTTACCTGGGTTGGCGTTATCCGCCTGATAGTACAAGGACCTGAACCTTGGAGTAACTCCCAAGGAGGCTGTCCTATCAGCAGGTGTGTAATATCGGGGCTGGTGTATTGCCATTTTGTGAATGGAGTCTAGATCATGAAATAGTTTCCTGTGTGGCCCTCGATGCCATGTTAGTGGAAATTCTTTCTTTAATGGTTCTCAAAGATAGTTCATTCATTCTCTCTGTTTCTTCTTACAATACATCAACTGACCTTCTCCACATATTTCTATAATGACATTTTCTCAAACAAATAACAAGTGCAAACCTTGCTCCTCAACTGTTAACGTGGATCCCTACTATCAGGTCTCCTTTACCAGCATCAGGGGTCTGCGTTCTAACTTTCCAGAGGTTGAAATTCGTTTACGTGAGACCAAACCTGACTTGTTGTTTCTTTGTGAAACCTGCATTAGCCCATCAAATTCTGTTGACGATTTCAACAAGATTCCAGGTTATTCTACCATGGCCACTAAACACGACCTACAAAACCGCCATGGCCATGGAATTTGTGCCTGCATCAAAGACGGTTTTCCATGTGGTAGGGACATTTCAAATGAAGATCCCGAGTTACCTTATGTGTTTCCATGTAGCTCCTGTTCACAGCACTTCTTTGATCTTTGCCCTCTATCGTCCCCAAAGACGATGGATTACTGTCATTGAACAAATCTCTGAAAAAATTGACAAGATCCTGTCTAAATATCCTTCTGCTAACATTGATAATTGTGATGACTTTAATGTTTACAATGTCGAATGGCTAGTCTATTCCAACAAGACTGATGATGAAGGGAGGTTTTGTCATGACTTTTCCTCTGCTTATGAGTTAACCCAAGTTGTAGATAAACCCACCCGCGTAGCTGATATTGATGGACACTTTTCAAGCCTTCTTGATCTTTTTCTGACAACGTGCTCATAACAGTGTATACCTACTATTATACCTACTATCTCTTTTGGGATCTTCTGATCACTCAGTTGTTTTCATTAAGAAAAAATCTAAATTCAAAGAGTCCTCTGATGTCCCTTTCCATCGCAGTGTGTATCGATACACAAAGGTTGTTTTAGGATAGCTTTAGATCTTTGATATGTGAAATTCCTTTTCGCTCAATTTTCAAAAAGACTGTGTCCCTTATTGCCACTGATATATCTAGTTGGTTTAATCGCTGGTATTGAGAGCTTTATACCTTCCATTGCTATCATCGGAACAGATGCTCTGAAACCAAAGCTGCCTTTAGAATCACTCGGAACCACTGCAAATCGATGATAAGAAATGCTAAAGAGTCCTATGCCCAATCTGTTAAGTCTAGAATTGCTAAGCAGGGACTTGGCTCCCGAGAGTTTTGAAGGGTAACAAACAAAGTACTGAGCAGATGTAAAACCTCTATTCCAATCATTATTAACGGTCCTGAGGCGATTTCCTCAGCTTCTGCCAAGGCAAAGCTTTTTGCAACTGTATTTGCTTAAAATTCCACCCTTGACGATCAAAGACATCCACTTCCGGAATTTCCCATATTGACTGAAAATACACTAAGCGATATCCATTTAATTGTCAGGGAAGTTGCCAAACTATCAAGGACCTTGATTCCAGCAAGGCAACTGGTCCTGACAATATTCCCGCCATTGTCCTTAAGAATCTGTTGCCGCAACTTCCTCCTATCCTTACAAAGCTATTCAATCGTTGCTTAAAAGAGAAATGCTTTCAATCTCCTTGGAAAGTTTTATCAGTCTGCCCAGTATTTAAAAATACTGAGGAACAGTCATCTTCACCTCAGTATAGACCAATTAGTCTCCTTTGTGTCATTAGTAAGTTGTTTGAATCCATGATAAACCAAGCAGTTGTCAATCACCTCATCAAAAACAATCAACTTAGTGACAAGCAATATGGATTTCGTACAGCAAGATCAGCTGCTGATGTACTGACTGTGATATTTAATAGGATTAGTGAACCTCTTGATGGGGGCTTTGTTTCTAGGGCAGTGGCTCTTGACATACCAAAAGGGTTGCTTCACAAACTTGCTAGCTATGGAATATCTAGCAATGTCTTCTTAACGATCGAATCCTTTCTATTTGTTAGGTCTATGAAAGTAGCTGTTAATGGGGAGAAATCCTAGGCACATTGTACCAACGCCGGTGTTCCTCAAGGTTCTATTCTAGGTTCAACTCTCTTCTTGATTTTCATTAATGATCTTCCAAATCACATGGTGAGATCATTTGTTGACATCTATGCAGACGACACAACTGTCTATGGGTGCACCTCGAAGAGCATTAGTGATCAAGGTCTTGCAAATTCCCTTTCTTCTGACCTGGGGTATGTAGTGGAATTGGGGAATAAATGGCTTATTACTTTTAACATCTCTAAAACCAAGCTTCTCTCCTTTCACCACCAACGTTCAGACCCTAGTTTAGGTTCAGTTGAAATGAATCGCTCTCTTCTTGAAGAAGCCCCTTGCTTTGATAAGCTACCAGGACTGACTTTCACTCCTGATCTAAAGTTGAATACTTACATCCAATCTGTTGCTGAGGCTGCTGGTAAACTGGTAAAATGGTTAGACCCTTCTACCGCTCCAGAAAGTATCTGACGCCTGATGCAACCCCCTACCTATACAAATGTCAGATAAGCCCTAAGATGGAGTATTGCTGCCACATCTGGCGAGGTGCTGCTCAGAGCACTCTTTTTTGCCTTGACAGAGTTCAAAATCGACCTCGCAATCTTGTTGGAGATGATCTGTTCAGTTCTCTACAGCCCCTTTCTCACAAAAGAGACGTTGCCAGCCTTTCTCTACTCTATCGGTATTTCCGTGGTAAGTGCTCGACTGAGCTTCAATCCCTAGTTCCTCCTCGCAAAACTATTACAGTGAGAACGCAACTTGCTACCACTACTGCAAAGAATTTTCCTTTCTTCCTCCAAGTGCCTAACATCAAACGGATTCTCCAAGAACCTCCAATCTGTGGAACACTTTGTCACAAGATTGCTTCCCGGAGGACTGCAGCATCGACATCTTCAAATCAATATGTCAATAAACACTTGTCAAAAACTTCCTTTGAAGTCATCAAATTTATTCATTCATTTATATCTTTCGTCCCTTTTACAATACTTATCATCATCGACCTGTCAGTCTATTCATCTCATTAACCCTCATCCTCGAGTGGCTTTTAGCCTTGATGTGTGGTGACTCAACAGAACATAAAAAAAACAATCTGTATAAGTATGACATATCTGACAAAGATAAGATATGGCCACTTGGAGTCTTGTCAGGAATAAATAATAATAGATAAAAAATACAGGAATTTTTATCTTTTAATGCTTACATCTCAAACATCAAAGAAACAAAAAGCTCGGGGGTACAGCCCCTAAAGCTTGCCCTTCCGCCACATGTAGACTTAACTTCAATATTTGACCACCTTTGAACTAAAACACTAATTAATACCCGAGTTTACCAGAGCCCTTGATGGATTTGAATTCTTTCTGGAATACGTCAGGTCTAACTTTGAATTTCAACTAAAAATATGATCACATCACCTGTTGGTGAAGAGATTAACGTTGGCACGCATCCATTCTGCAATACAACGGCAGCCCAAACCCAACACTCCAGCACATTCACAACATTAAACAACCTTCAGATCATGATACCTTCATGAACAAAAATCAAACTCTTCTTAAGAAACAATAATGGCAATGTTCAGATGTGTGACCATTTAATCTTTGAGAATCTTAGCAATGGTCATTTTAGAAAGAAGGGAGTTCTGCCGACGTCAATGGATGTACCATGGACCACACAACATACCAGATACTTAGTTTTATTTCCCTTTGCATGTACTCTTCGAGTTTGCAATTCCTTTCTTGCCTTGTCTGCCTCTGTCCAAAACATCTAGGTTTTCCTGTTGTAAACTATGTTCCAAAATTACTTTTTTTCTTTCCAAGCCGGGGCCGAGGGTTGGGTTTCAATGTCAGCTAGCCACTAGCAGTTAATTATTGTTGAAACAAAACCAAAAATTAAAACGAACATTCTTTTACTGTTAGTTTATGTTTGTAGTGGTATTCCCTTAGCCTCTGGGACGTTTTTGTTTGGGCCGTTGGGTCCTCTGTGGAGCTAAAACAGTGAAACCAATCTTGTCTCCATTAATGACGTCACACAACATTTCGATGTTCATTGAACAGCTGCAGACCTGCCCAAAAAACAAACAGTATTCTGCAGCAGGATATTTATCATGTCGTTAGTTGTAAGGTTTTTCTGAGCTATGTTTCGAGGGATACTGCTCCCATCATCAGGCTTAACGATGATGGGTTGTATCCCTCAAAACGTAACTCAAAATAAACTTCCAACTCACGCCATGATAAATATCCTACATTAATGGCTTCCACTGAGTTAATAAATTCAAGAATTCATAAGACTTAAAGAAAACAATGTGCTTTCTGAAACCTGAAATTGCCTTTGTCCCGAAAATCTGAAATCCAGTGGGTGATTTCCGTTTATACAGGGAGCCAGTTTTCTAAATGTTTGTGATTTTACTTCCTTTGTTTTCCGTGGAATACCAATGGAAAAACCAGCAGGATCTGTTGGTGAAAGACTTGCGCAACAACTGTGGTGAAAGAAACTTATGAGAGAAACAAACAAGTCTGGTCTGCTTTACGTGCGGATGGACACCACATGAGTGGTAAGCCTATTGACACCAAGAGAAATCCCCGCAACCATTTATCATGAGCATGTTAACTGATTTGTATTTCAAGGAGATTTTGCCGGTGCTGCCACATTTTTAATTTGAAATTTCGTAACAGCGGCGGCCGGAACGTCAGACTTCAAATCATCACTGTGCACTCAAATTCGCAATGTTATTAACTAAGAACAAATAGTTTCAAGATGGTTAATGTGTTATTGGAAATTATTGTGGCATATTGAGCGTAAAAAAAGATAAGAAACACGTGATACTTAATTATTTTAGGATATTGAGCTTGGGCTGCTTGTTTTTTGCAGGTAAACAAGGTTGAAAGGAAGGAAACAGAGAAACATCGTATTGGCCAGTTGCAGGGCGTTTTCCTTACCGAGCATGATTGAGGCCAACCGTTTAACCACAAGCAGTTGCCCAAGGAAGCATATTAATAACGTGAAATGAAAATTTTTTAAAAATCAAGAAATTGTGTTCAAAACTTCTAAGAGAATACAGTTTTCATATCATTTTCAGTACAAGATTTTATTTGTTAACTATTTTGTACTTCCGTGACCATTACAAATTACATGGCTGTGCAGGCCGATGAAAATACTACAATTATCGCATCCTGGCAAACATTCTTGTGTTTTAGCAAAAACATATGATAATTTGCCATCATTCTGTCAAAAAAGGTTCAATTACTGTATTTGCCTTCCGCCGGCTTTCGCGCATAACATTTGACACGAATTTTGGGCAGAAATTGTTCGAGTAAAATTACAAAGAGGTTGAAAAGGTCAAAGGTGAAACTGGGAACTAGAGTAGAGGGTTTTTTGACCCAAGAACAGGCTCTGCAAACTTAACACAAGTGTGGTGTAATTTGTTAATAATTTTTTCAGTCACTAAATGTTAAAAACTGAGAAAGAAAGATCAAAATTACATCACCTGGGCAAGTGTTCTTCTACTTAAACTAACTAAAACGCAAAAGATGGTATGTTTGTGGGACCATAATTAATCCTCCTCCGTGGTACAATTGACCTTACAAATATTTCACAGACCTTGTGGGTAAATTTCTTTCCTTAGTTCGAAATAAGAGAGAAACACAGAGACAAAGAGAAAGTGACAGAGAAAGACAGAATTAAAAGGAGCCATTCTGAGTTACATAGAACCCCGGAGCCATCTTTACTTTTTTTTTTCCAGACAAAAGAACAAAATGAACTCGAAACAATAGGCAAATTTTATTTTCAAAGACAACAAGCCATTTTCCTATTACAGAACAAAAGACCAAAAAACCAACAACAGACTAAGAAAATTATATCAATTACGTTTTACAAAACGACAGAACAAATTTACTTGTACAAGACAATAAATCAATTTTCCAGATCGACAGATGAATCTATTGTACCGTTACTACCACTGCAATTTTCAAACTTTAATCAATGGACTGACCAAGAACAGATTATATTATTATATCATTATATTATTATATTATTATATTACTATATTATTATATTATTATATTATTATATTATTATATTATTATATTATTATATTATTATATTATTATATTATTATATTATTATATTATTACATTATTATATTATTATATTATTATATTATTATATTATTATATTATTATATTATTATATTATTATATTATTATATTATTATATTATTATATTATTATATTATTATATTATTATATTATTATATTATTATATTATTATATTATTATATTATTATATTATTATATTATTATATTATTATATTATTATATTATTATATTATTATATTATTATATTATTATATTATTATATTATTATATTATTATATTATTATATTATTATATTATTATATTATTATATTATTATATTATTATATTATTATATTATTATATTATTATATTATTATATTATTATATTATTATATTATTATATTATTATATTATTATATTATTATATTATTATATTATTATATTATTATATTATTATATTATTATATTATTATATTATTATATTATTATATTATTATATTATTATATTATTATATTATTATATTATTATATTATTATATTATTATATTATTATATTATTATATTATTATATTATTATATTATTATATTATTATATTATTATATTATTATATTATTATATTATTATATTATTATATTATTATATTATTATATTATTATATTATTATATTATTATATTATTATATTATTATATTATTATATTATTATATTATTATATTATTATATTATTATATTATTATATTATTATATTATTATATTATTATATTATTATATTATTATATTATTATATTATTATATTATTATATTATTATATTATTATATTATTATATTATTATATTATTATATTATTATATTATTATATTATTATATTATTATATTATTATATTATTATATTATTATATTATTATATTATTATATTATTATATTATTATATTATTATATTATTATATTATTATATTATTATATTATTATATTATTATATTATTATATTATTATATTATTATATTATTATATTATTATATTATTATATTATTATATTATTATATTATTATATTATTATATTATTGTATTATTATCATTTGCATTACCATACTATTATTATTATTATTTTTTTATTGTTATTATATTTAATTTAGCTTATTGCTCTGGCTGGTGGAATTGCCGATATTTTCCTCTTTGGCGAGGTATGACAAATGGCCGGTTTCTCCCTTCTTCTCCCACATCTTGCAAAAAGGAGTATTAGAGTATCAGAACTCTTTTCGATGTTGTGTTTGACATAGTTCGTCACATTCTTTTGCAGAGAACAACAGTGCTTCAGTTTGAACCTTCATATCTCCTTGTATTAGCCATTTCCAGATATTTTCTTTGTCAATTATCTCCGGTAATTGTCTGACAAATTGACCATACATTACATTTTCAGTTCATTTAGCTTTTAATTGTCATGTCTCTTCTCTTTTAAACTCACGCTTTTACTCAGTGCCTTCTGTCTTGACTGCCCCAGCTCTCCTCAGCCCTACTTTCTACCAGTTTTTCAGTATAGATCTTTACATATAGCCCAAAAGATTTCTCCCCTCTAACAGACATATCCACACCCATCACTCCCTAACCTCCTTCTCTTCTCTTCAGATACAACCGATATACATCATTTTTAGGGTGAAAGGCGCCATAGCTAATCATAATTTTTCTCGTATTTCTGTATAAACTTTTCAGTTCACTAGTTTTCCAATCAATAATACCTGCTCATTATCTCATTATTGCAACTGCCTAGATATTCATTGCATTTATTTTGTTCTTTTCATTCAATTTTGATTTTGGGATCAACCTTATATTTCTAATTTATTCTTTGGTAATTTTGTTTTTCATTTCACTTCCAATCTATCCAATTCTAGTATTCTAAGATAAGTATAGCCTTTATCATCTACCTTTTTCATCCTCTTCTCATTTGAAAGTTGAATCCCATCCAATTTAAAAGGTCTTCCTCGTTTGAGAATCACAACCCCCACATTTCTTTGAACCAAATCCCATTCTAATATCTTGGCTAAAATCAAAACCGTGTTTACATGAGAGTCAATCCGATCTTCATTTTTCCCCGTAGAATTTAAGGTCATCCATAAAGAGAAGATGATTTAACTTGACGTTCCTTTCTCCCCTGCTTCTGGACGATGATCGCACCATTTTTCTAGTCTCTCTAAACCATATTGTTAACAAAGTTTCCAATATATCAATTTTCCACATTGTCATGACATGTCTTATTTACTAGCTTAAATAGTGTGGTACATTCACTAATTATATGTTCGACTGTTTCTCCCTTCTAACCCAACATCTTGCATAAAGGAATATAAGATTTTCAGAACTAAGGGGGCTAATGAGCTCCATCTACCCAGATCTAATAGGTAGTACACCTTGCCCAAAGGTGATCTTGAGGTAGATGGGGCAAAGGGTAGCCTCACTCACTCACATCGAAACTCAATAATAGTTCTTCGCCCATCCAAAAAGTAAAATACATGAATACAAATTAAAAAAGGAACAGACGACAACCTCTTGTAGAGGCAATTTTTATCGTTATTCCTATTTTCATCTTATAAAGGCAATTTTTATCGTTTTTCTTATTTTTATCTTACAGAGGCAATTTTTATCGTTTTTCCTATTTTTATATTACAGATGCAATTTTAATCGTTTTCCCTATTTTTATCTTATAGAGGCAATTTTTATCGTTATTTCTATTTTTATTGGTGCTCCATTGGTGTTATCGGCTTTATCTCTATAAAACGTATTTGCTTCTGAGGAAAACGTCTTTAACCATGTTTCCTCAAGAAAAAATTTGGGCAATTTACTAAAAATTCTACCTTGTTCTTGGATACTGCTTTGTTCACCATACTTAATCATTAATCAATCTTAACTCAAGTGAGTTTTTCGTGTATATTTAACAGTTTTGACTTTTGAGTTTGTTGGTCATTGTTTCAAATTTAATGCTTGATGTACTTTGGTAGCACAATAATTGATGTACTCGCTAAAAAGCAGCCAGTGGAGCAATATTACATCAGTTTCCTTCAATTGCCCACATTCGTTGTTGTTCAAGACCATTCATCATGAACTGACCTTAAACAATGTTACTGTAATTAAGCTTGGACAAAACCAGAGCTTCAGCCATAAACTTTCGAATTTTGAGGGACGTCAATCTTTTAAATAGCTTTAAGACTTTTTAATACGACATAACATGCTTTTAAAGTAGTGTTGATATGATTTGATCAGCTTAAATTTTCATCAACTTACTCAACGTAACTTGGTCGATCTTTTGTCTTTGCTGCATTTTTCTTATTTGGTTTGACCCGGAACTAATTGGAGAAGGATTTGTTTTAGGCCTATTTTTAAGGAAAATGTATTCTTTTGAAATATCAAAACCTACCAAAATCTCTGTTGAAGAGCATCTCTTTATTGAGCATCTCATTTTTAGCGTCCAAGTGGACTGTTAAACTTCTAAATATTTGAGGTAATTTCAGTTTAAATTTGCTCATGTCCAGTATGATCTCAATACCACAATTGATTCCTACAGTAATAAAGATGACGTGTAAAATTAGCTTTTAACAAGCCTTCTTTCTAATGCTATTGTATACTTAGTTGGACTGTGGGACTTGCCTGCAGGATACAAAGAGACCCACCGAGGGACCATTGTTTTTTCTTTAGGTACTGAATGAATAAGATGGATGCTACAAGTGCTAACTTTAAAAAGTCTATTTGAGACAACAGCAAGGGATTTGTTCTCAGATTGAAGGGATGTTAAGGCCCAAATGAAGCTTCATTCGTAATGAACAAATTGAGCCTTCATCTGGTGACTATGTTCACAAAGAGTGTAGAAAGATCTAAAAAAATGATGACAAAAAATGAAAAAGATCTAAAAAATGAGTAATAGCAGCATTAGCTGATGCCATACGGGCTCTAGGAGAATGCCATATTGAAAACAATACGTTGGTAAACACATAAATGTGTCCTTGATCGTGGTCCTCTCCAACAATGTCAGCGGTGGTCAGGGATAGCAATGTTCAATGGATTACGTCAGTTAGATACACACTATGTCATTAAGAACTGTTGAAATTCAATTGTTATCTTTGACGGGTACGAAGCTAGTCCGACCACAAAAGACAATACGCACCTAGGAAGAGCTAAGTGAAAAAGTACCCACTTTAAAAAGGATATGATTGGGCAATTGAAGAAAGATAGTTTTCCTGCAAATTTTGTTGACGAGTAGTAATTTATTTATTTGTTGAATGAGAAACTTCATCAAGCAGGATGTACCACAGTGCATGCCACAGGTGATTGAACAGGAGAAAACATTATTTTTGCTTCATCTGTTGTGCATGCATGCAAAAATCACATACAACATTTCGTTCTGAAACAAAGCAGAATAGCAAGAAGATCCAGCCCTGAGACATTAAAAACAAAGGAAGCTCTTGGCATCGAAAGATGTCGTTTTCCCACTATTATCCATGCAGTTACTGATTGTGACGTCAGTTCAAGGGTCTTTGGAAGAGGAAAAAATATGGTTTTGAATATAATCAAAAATTCCATTTTTTACAAGACTTATTTGCCCATTTAGTCATATATTCTGGAGACCTCAACTGTCATCGCACATCATGAGAATATAGAAACAAGAAGCTAGATAGAAAAGAACTTGTTCAATGCTTATCTCACACTGATCTCATTGCTTGATCACATCACAAATCGTCGCCTTGACCCCTGGATCTTGTAATGCATATCGACATAAAACAATCTCGCAGGAAAACTTCGCAAACTTTAAATCAACTTAAAAAAAACCCGGTAGCATCACAAACAAAGCTATGTCAACCCTGCTCTCTTCTTATATTACCATCCTATCGAGAATTGTAAGCGTGTATAGCGCAGCAGCTCAAATGAGACATACTTGGACTCGGTTCTTGTCGAAAACATGTAACTGACTAGTGGTTGCATGCTCTCTACAATATCTCATTTGCTTCCAACTCTATCTGGTATGAATCCACTCAACATAAGAATAGAAGGCCTCCTGCTAAAGGTGCAGAGCAAAAACGGGTACAGATAGAGCGAGAGTGCGAGAATAACCTATGCTGTACCTAAGGAAAACAGCATATTCCTTTCCCAATAGATAACAAACATATGGTAGAACCCTCCCAGCAACACCATCAGATTAAGCCAGCTTATACCAATTACATCTACAAACCTCTTGGTCATGATCTGCCTCGACAACTATGACCTCTGCTTTACAGACGCCAATCAGGGCATGAGAAGTACTCTGGAGTTACGGATAGGATGGGATAGCACACAAAAATCAGTGAGAATGTGGCGCGAGGCAAAGTTGGGACCACGTTCTGCTGTCCCAAACCATTGGACTTCACAGGAAATTAAAATTTGTTGACAAAGAGCTTAGACAATGAATGTTTACTCGTAACTACTTTGTCAAGCACTCGCCTGATTATGTATTTCTTATACGCATATATTTATATATATATATATATATATATATATAAAGCTTTCGATTCGGTTATCCGTATTAAAGTGCTCAATACATAAATGCAGAGCGTAATATAAGATATGATAAGTTGGAAAGAATCAAAAAACTACACAGTCCATTTCGACAAGCCTGTTTCGTGACTTTATTCACTCTTCAGGAAATGTAAAACTAAAAATAAACCAGGTGCGCTTTATATCTTATTTA
>RDPX01000035.1:338479-366958 GCA_003991215.1 Morbakka virulenta
ATATATATATACATGGTTTAATTTGAAAACCTCACTTGAGAACCAATGTCCTAATGCATAAGAGAGCAAGTGAATGAGTAAATACTCAGTATGGATCAGCTGTTGACTACCTATACAAACATACAAATAAACAGCTCGAACGTTTATGATCAAATTCAATTAAATTGCAAGAAAGAGATAACTTCAAAGAAATAATAATTAAAATTAAATTTAATTAAATTTTAAAAAATTAATTAAAAATTGATTAAATTTAATTTTAAAAGGTCTAATTGCTGAACTATAAGGTTACCAATTTCTCTTGGAGAAAAGGCTACTTTACTGCCCTTAATTCGGTTCCATATTTAATTTAAATGACCCGATTTTTAAAATTTTTAATAATGTCCTTGACGACATGCTTTGAAAAGTTAAGTCAATCACAATTGGTTTATCCAATGTTCGCACACCTCTTTCAAGACAGCAGGTTATCAGCAGAAGTTAAGTTAATTAAGAATACCTATGCTTTCCATCTGTGATAGTATGGGACACTGCTAGAACAACATCTCTAGATTTTCCTTATTCTCCTTTTTACGTTGCCACAGTTGTATTGGAACCACCTAATAAACCATGTTTGCACATATCCTTTTATGTTGTCCGATCTTTATACAAAGTTTGTATGTCTTTGAATTGAAGGAGTTGTTTCATAAACGTCTTAACCTATATTGGACCACTGAGGGAAAGGTCTCCGAATTGGCCTTCCTTATGTAGTCTTCGAGAAATTTGAGTTAACTTGGTTATACTGTAAGTAGCAGTTCCCTTCTTTGCTAGACCCGTCTCATGACTTCTTTAGTAGTAAAGTCGCCATATGAAATTCACAAATTGCAATGCTGCAATCACATTGTGAAAGCTTCCAGGTTTCGTCTTGTTTTGACAGACATTATTCAAGATTCCTTACCTTACCGTGGTACCATGTGAAGAGACATGGGCGGTCATATCCTTCCACCGTCTTCTATCTTCAGCCAGTTGTATTAGTTGCATTGGTCTGCCGTTGAGGTTGTTGTGGTCTATGATTCTGTCTATCAGTTTGTGATTCTGTCTTCCTCTCGCCCTCTTTCCTTCTATTTTCCCAGCTATACTGAGATGTTTTTTTTTCAGACTGATTTTCTGACTTGTCCCATGAACGTTAATTGCCTTGCATTTTATTTGATTCATTCTTTCTCTCTGTGTATTTGCCTGTTGTAATACTTGGGTGTTTGTTTTTCTTGCTATCGATGGGATTTGCTGCATTCATCTGAGAGTTCACATTTCAAATGTTTCAATTCTTTCTTGTGTTTCTTTATTTTTGGTCCATATTTCAGAACCATACGTCAGGATCGACCATACATAGGTTTTCAGGGCTCTTAATCTTGTTTTTATGTCTAATGTTCAAGATTCACATCCATTCACATCCAAGTGCTGACCAAATATACAGTTTTTTACAATAAACGTAATTGGTCAATAGGATTTACGGTGAGCCATCCCTGTAGAACTTCAGATTAAGTCACAACAAGAAAGGTGTCGTCTGTATAACGAGTATCGTTATTCCGAAAACCCACGACTACCTTACCTTCCTTAACTTTAGTTATTTCTTGTAGAATTAACTCGCTATATAAGTTAAACAAATCCAGCGACCTGACATATCCCTGTCTTGTCCCCTTCATATTCTTTACAGATTCATCATAATGATCTTTTGCTTTTTTCGCCCGACAGATGGGCTGTTGCTGTTTGCTGGATGCAAAGTTTATGTATTATTCTATGGACTCCAACATTATGATTATTTTGATATAAATTTCGTCTGATCCTGCTGAGTCTATTGTCTTAATGATTTTAATGCCCATTGCACTTCATCTTTTAATACTCTGTCTCGGAACAACTGAAAAACTACTTCTTCTTGCTTCTGCTCATCACACAAGGGTTTTTTGATGTATTCTTCTCACCCCTCAGCAACATTTTTCCGATCATAATACAATCTTCCATCCTCCGCTTTGATGTACTTTAAAAGTGGCATTAATCTTTTTCTTGTAATTTCTTTTTGCTGTTTTAAACATCTCTTTAATATCATTTTTTAGCTCTTTGATTTAATGAGAGTTCCTTTTAAGCCACGCTTCTTTGTCCTATTTGCATTTCTCTCTGCCTCCTTGTTAATTCATTTGAAATTCGGTGTGCTTCACCAACCGTCTTTGTTTCTTTGATATCCATGGTGAGTCTCATGATGCTTTGGATATTCCTTGAAAATATGTTTTTCTGGCACTTTTTTGTGGTATTAAATATCTCGTTTTAGTAAGACTCAACTCCTAACTTTGAGTTGGAATGTTAGTTACTAGCGCATTTCTAAATTTTTGATTTCCTTCTTGAGGTTAAGGTGATTCCAGTAGAAGATTTTGGTCCCTCGGACTTCTGAAGCACTTTGAGTGACAGTTTGAATTTCATAATGGCTTCGTTATAGTCAGGTGAGGTGAGATGAGGTATAGTTAGAGGTTATATCTGCTGCATAATGGGTTTTAGAGAGCTTAACTGTATTTCAAAATCTATGATAAACTAAAAAAAATTCATCTGAGTTCTCATTCTACATTAGGAACATATCCATGTGCACTTCTTCCTAAGATGTACCTGGAATTACATTTTAGTAATTACCAGGCTTTTTGTCTCTCCACCAGTCCACTAATCTGTCACCTCTTGTATTTCTTCCCTCTACACCAAAGGCCCCTACCATTATTTGAATTCCAAATCACAACAGTTATTTCACTGAGTAAAAATGCTGTGAACATTTTCATGCTCCTGGTAGAAGCCTTCAATAACTTCGTCTTCGGATTCTGCTCTGGGAGCGTAGGTTACAATGATATCGAGGTTGAAATGACTGACCCCTGGCTTGACTAATACAAATCGTTCTACGTTTAGTGAGAATGACATTGCTGATTTCGTAAAAATTTTATCCACTAGCAAAGCCATATAGTTGTAATACTTTTTTCACACGAAATGATAAATGCCCTAACAACCCTTGTTCAGTTTTCCTGCTCCTGGTCACCTGAACGTACATAGTCCTAAGCAATCTGACCATCTGTTTAGTATTTTGTCTTTCTCCGTTATGATTTGTCCATCTTTTGATTTTATTCATTCACTTGATGAGCATGTTTTCTTTTCGTTGCTTATTTCATCCATTCTTTTGTACATTACTTGTGGATTCAATACACGGGTCCTTTCTATGTCATCACATTTTTCCTCCAGCCATGCTTTTTGGATTCTTGGCACTTTCTTTTAATCTCTTTGTTTAGGTCTTCATTTCTTTCTTTATTGTTCTTATTTGCTCTTCCTTTATCCATCATTTCCAGAATTTCATCAGTCATCCATTTTTGTTTAGTATTTTGTTTCTTCACTGGTACATTTTCTTTGGCTGATTCTATTATGGCTTCTTTGAACGTTTCCCATTTTTCATCAATATCTTGAATGGTGTCCAGTATCTTGAATTTATTTCTGACTATCACCTGATATTGTTCCTTGACTTCTTTATTTTATTTTAATACTTCAATATGCAGTTTTATATTTGCGACGGTTTTCTTTTTTCTTCTTAGTTTGAGTGCCACTTTTGCAATCAAGGGATTGTGGTCTGAGTTGCAACCCGCACCTGGGTATCTCTTAGCTCCCTTCACAGCGTTCCTAAGTCTTTGGTTGATCATTATGAAGTCAATTTGATTTTTTGTTGTTTCCATCGGGCTTACCCACGTCCACTTTCTCTTTGGATGTTGTTTGAACGATGTATTTTTTACGATCATATTGTTGGCCCATTCTGCAAGTCGTCTACCTCTATCGTTTACATTGCCCAAGCCATGTGGCCCCACCACATTTTCACTTCTTTCACATCCCACCTTTGCAGTGAAATCACATTGAATGATTATCATCTCTTGAGACTTACAGTATTTCACTGCTTGCTCAAGTTGATCATAAAAAGTTTCTAATTCTTCTTCTGTGCTTTCAGATGTTGGTGCGTAGATTTGAATAAGACTTATATCAAATGGATTTCCGCTCAGTTTTATTAACAGCACGCGATCTGAGAGTGCCCAATATCCTTTTAATGACTTAGCAATTGTCGAGTCCAAAAGTAAACCAACTCCGTTCGAGTGTGTTTCTCCACCCGTGAATATCATTTGATGGCCACCAGTTTTTATGTTACCTGCTCCGATCCATCTTACTTCACACAATCCCATGATGTTCACCTTTAGCCCGTACATTTCTCTTTTGACGTTGTGTAAACATCCCTGCTTGATATAGCGATCTTACGTTCCATGTACTAATTCTTCTTTGCGCAGTCGTTTGATGACGATCGGGTTCCACCTGGCACACATGGCGGTCCCCGCCGAACGAAGCTACCCCATTATTATTGATGGAGTTCCATGATTGTACAAGGGATGATACAGTAGTGGTTTCCTGTTGCCTTCTGCCGGGTTTTGGAATAAGAGTTTTCCTTCTCCTGGACAGGTTGCTTTTCCAAGCTTGACGAGCTCTATCTGTCAAAAAAGTTAAACCACAGTTGGTGGTTTTGAGATCAGAGGTTTCCTTCTCCTGGATGGACTGCTAACCAAGGCTACAGAGCTCCATCTGCCCCTCCAGCTTATCNTTGCGCAGTCGTTTGATGACGATCGGGTTCCACCTGGCACACATGGCGGTCCCCGCCGAACGAAGCTACCCCATTATTATTGATGGAGTTCCATGATTGTACAAGGGATGATACAGTAGTGGTTTCCTGTTGCCTTCTGCCGGGTTTTGGAATAAGAGTTTTCCTTCTCCTGGACAGGTTGCTTTTCCAAGCTTGACGAGCTCTATCTGTCAAAAAAGTTAAACCACAGTTGGTGGTTTTGAGATCAGAGGTTTCCTTCTCCTGGATGGACTGCTAACCAAGGCTACAGAGCTCCATCTGCCCCTCCAGCTTATCCCGACCAGGACTCGGTCGCCCCAATAGCAGACTTTGTGAAAACACGGTGTACCGCGGGAAGGTACTGCTATGGACACATTAATGTGTGAGAAGCCATATCCACACTCTGTAACAGGAACCCAGAGCTAGCACTGTAACAGGAACCCAGTGCCACGACATCAACAGACCTGGTGGTGAGAGGCTATGTATTACGCTTCAAACCAACCTTACATGAGCGGGTCGTCCTTCCCAGACCACAAATACCCCATATATATGTATACTAGTCCAGGTGCACTTGATGAAGAGAGGCATTTGTATAAAAGCTGCAGTGGAAATAGAGGACGTTTTTTCAGAAAGACCCTAATTTAAGAGGGAGAGCTAACTTGATCATTAATGGTATTATAGTGTCAAAATTTGAGATGAACTCCTTTTTTCGATAATCCAGAAAAGGTAACTGACCGCACAGTTAATCATTCTACTACTTGTTGCAAGGTCCTGTCTTGTGCAATGGGATGCAATATGGTGCCATCCAGCAGAACCACTTCAAGTGTTATTGGTGTATGGCATTGGATGTTGATCAGAAGAACATACTAAACCATAGCTGTGATCAGTTGTCAAGAGCAAAGAAACTCCCAGTGGAGATACTGTTAATCTTTGGGAAAAGACCAAGGGCCATCCACCCTAATATCGTAGTCGAGTCAACCATGAATACAGAGAAATATGAGATTCAACAAAAACTACAAAAATAGAATAATGGACAATATAAAAAGTGTAACGTACCAGATGGACTTCTTAGACAGTCAGTCTGTGCCTGCCAAAGCAAGAGTGGTAACATTAGTTAATCAAAAAAGAGCAAAACAGGTTGTTTCACAGATGTCCAAAATAGGTGTGTGGAATGTTTCTTACATAGTACCCGATTTGGAGGCTGGACAATGTAATCACTGAAATGGATAGGCTGAAAAATTATATAAATAAAAAGAATTATATGATGACACAAGACCAGAAGGCAAAGAAATTCAAGCCAATTTTGAGGGCCCTCCTATATTGGAACAGGAAGTACAATTTGCCATAAGGAAAATGAGGAATGGGAAAACCGCTGGCCCAGATGAAATCACATTTGAAATGCTGGAACCACTGGAAGAATTGGGAATTTCATTTTTGACCAAACTATTAAATGACATGTACAATACCGGGCACATTCCAACTGATCTATCTAGATCAATATTTGTTGCACTCCCCCGAAAACCTGCGGCAATAGAATGTGAATTAAATCGCACCATTAGTTTAATGAGCCATATAACTAAAATTCTGCTACGTATAATAATGAAGAGAGCCAGGAATCCAATTAAACCAGAAATCGCTGAGGAACAGTATGGGTTGTAGAAGGAAAGGGAACTATTTACACCATTTACATTCTAAGGAATTTAATAGAGAGTTCTTTAGAAGTCAACAAAGACCTGTATGTATGCTTTACTGATTACACGAAAGCCTTCGATAGAGTAAAGCATGAAGGTGTCATGGACATACTGCAAAATTTAAATTTAGACACCAAAGACCAAAGAATAATCAAAAACATGTACTGGCAACAAACAGCAACAGTAAGGATTGGACAAGATATAGGAGAATATCAGCATATAAAAAGAGGTGTACGGCAAGGATGTATACTATCACCTGACCTTTTTGTCTCTCTATAGTGAGGGAAAAATGAGAATTATACAAAACATGCCTGGACTGAAAGTAAATGGAGAAGTTCTAAACAGCATGCGATACGCTGACGATACCATTCTTATAGCTGAATGTGAAAAATATCTACAAGATCTAGTTGACAGGATTGTAGTTTAAAATGAGGAAATGGAACTAAGTTTGAATGAAAAGAAAACTGAAACAATGGTGATCTCAAGAAAGAAAATAAAACCTACATGCTACATAAATGGAAATGGAAAAAGACTTTAACAGGTGCAAAAGTTTAAATATCTGGGTACCTGAGTAATATCAGATGGTCGATGTGAAACGGAGATAAAATGCACAATAGGCCAGGCAAAATCTGCCTTCCAAAAGATGAAACACGTAGTTACCAACAAGAACCTGTCCCAGACACTGAAAGCGAGGCTATTACAATGTTATATAGAACCCGTATTATTGTACGCATGTAAGACATGGATGTTAACAAATAAAATAAAGAAGCAACTTGAGGCAACAGAAATGTGGAAGGAAGACGAATGAGGAGGTTCTAGTAATGACGACTACACGCTCATTGCTAGAAAAGATAAGGAGACGTCAGGCAAACTTTATGGGACATGTAATGAGAAGAAATGGTCTGGAGAACTTGGCAACAACAGGAAAAATAAAAGGCAAAAGAGCTCGTGGAAAACGAAAGCAGAAAATGATGGATGATACTTCAAAGTAACTGGGAAAAAAGAGCAACACGCAGACAATAAGGACCATGTATGAGAAAGTAGAGTGGAAGACCCTGATTGCCGACGCAGGATTGCATGGCACATGATGATGATATATATATTAGGGGTCAATGGGGGTGTTTATTTAGGTCTAACAGGAAAGTTACTCACAGGCTTTTGTTGCATTTCAAAGTGCTTGTATTTTTTGTTTTTCTTCAAGAATGTATTGATCCAAACCATAGCATTATCTTTATCAGTCGCACATTTAAAATGACAAGACGCACATCTCTTTTTAGTTTGTAGAAAACTGTTGTTTTGAAGAGATTGTTACTACTGGCTTCTAGAAACTGATTTATCAACATAAAAGATCTCTATTGGAACATATTCAGCAAGTCCTTATTCTTTTTCGTCTGGTTCGTAAATTTCACACCAATAGCGTTTTCATCAAATTTTGCTACCTCTGCCCTTCTGTTTGTTACACAGTCCAGTACATCATTCAACCAAGAAACTCACTTTTCATTACAAACATGGTGCCCCCAGATTGCACTTTCAAATTCTACGGTGAAGACATATTTACAACATGTCTAGCTCTAGCCATCCTGAAACGCTAGTTTCTTATGACTCACTTTCTACTAGAGGTTAATATGTGACATGTTTCTTATAATTGAACAATAAACCACACGTGACTGGTCAGTATTACCTGTCTATTTTAATTGCATATGATATTGTGTGTAGCTTTTTCCTTCGTCGTTTATTTATTTAACTGACGTGGCATTTTGTATTGAAATAATTTATCTTATGGTCAGCAATAGCTTCTCTCAAATACATGATAGGAGTGACGTAACGCTCGCATAGAGGCGGAAAAAGTTAGTTAGGAAAAGGTTTTTTAGCAAAATTTAGAATAGAAAATTCGAAAGCAAAAACTTTCATTGGAAAGATAACCTAGTGAATCATCTAGATTGTGTGCTGAGTGGTCATGCCACAAATACAAAATCTCAATCTGGGATCTACTGCAGCCTCCATCAGCTTGTCAGTAATATAATGTGGGATACCTTGCGTATGACGTTATACCATCTTTCTGTGTTACCACTCTTTGAAGTTGTGTAGAGTTTAGGTACCACCACATCTGATAACCCTATAGAAAGGCCTCACAGTAAAGTGGTCTTACCAACATGGCGACTAAGAATGTTTAGTGACTTCAAAATAAATCGACAAAT
The DNA here is from genome assembly GCA_003991215.1 of Morbakka virulenta. Lineage (NCBI taxonomy): Eukaryota > Metazoa > Cnidaria > Cubozoa > Carybdeida > Carukiidae > Morbakka > Morbakka virulenta. The sequence goes on from RDPX01000035.1 coordinate 347,014, forward strand.
GGTCGATCTAGTCTCCTCATATAAATCTATGGAGTTTGCTGTAATAAAAACAGTGAGTGATGTGGTTGTTGTCAGGATTTGACCAGTGGTTGTGTTGTCAGGGGTTGACCAGCTACCATAGGATTGACTAAAAGTACCAGGTAGTTTAAAAGACTACAAATATTTGGTGGTAGAGTTTACCCTGAGTCACAGTGCGGATTAAAGGAACTCCGCTTAACAATGAACTTGATATTCTCTCTTGGTCAAATTTAAGAGAATTGTAGAAAACAGTGCAAGCCCCTGTAAATTTTGTTCATTGACCTAAGCAAGGCTTTTGACGTTTGCGGTGAGAAATCCTCTTTACGTATGTAAGAGTCAGCGACTCTCTTGCCTCTGCTGCACATAAGCTGTTGCTTTCCTGGGCGCTGGTCGTCAGTTTTTTTGTGAGAAATTGTTAATCAACATTCTTCAATGTTGTTCCTAGGGTCATCCACCGAAGATTCCGGGTCACTCTCATTTGTAACTAAGAAGTTGATATCACATGTAAAAAGAACAGCCTTTTATTACTGACCTTCAAAAATTTCATCAGAAATTAGAAAAGTTGTCGTCACTAGTGCTGGTACCACTACTAAAGCAGATGAGAAAATAAACGGCGAAGGTTATTACGAGGATGAAGATCATTCTGAAGCCACAGGGATTTTACAGCAACAGAGACAGTTGCAAGAATGTGCAAATACCAATACGAACAAGACAACAGCTACTCAAGAGTACTGCCACGAAGCCAAATTAAGTACCATAAATTTGCGGAAATTACCCAAACGGCATCAGAAAAAGTAAAGTACACCATCATAATTTCAAAGTAAAATTACCATCACGAGGGCTCTAATGTAAAGCAGACAATCTTCAAGAGGATTGTGATTCTGTAACGTGAGACTATTTCGAATTGATTGTGAAGAAACAAGAGATGCGACTGGAGTGAAGTTACTTTCTGTTCTTGTTAGGTTTGTTAAGAAGAATGGAATGAGTGCTGAAAAGCTTCGTGGATTGTATGACTTTATAAACTTTATTTCATAAACACGATGACATAACTTTTTGTGAATACGTTTGGCAATAAAAATTAAGTTTGACTTTTGTCTTCGTGTGAAAATTTTACAAGCATTTCTATGGTTATGAAATGATATACCTTTTTGTTTTAGCGTCATTTCCCTCCAGTAATTGGGGCTCAAACGGTCCCCTTCAGAGAGACTTTGTTTTGTCAGTAAGGAATTTCTTGGTCGGATGCCCTTCCAGACGCTAGCCAGTGGCTTTTTCTTTCGTAAAGTTCCAAATTCGTTTTGCCCGCTCGGTGAATCGAATCCGGAACCTCTTGGATACAGTGCAACTGCACTAACCATTAAGCTACGGCTCCTCTCTCCAAGTAATGAGGTACAATCCCCCTTAATTGTGCTATTAGCCACTCCCAGGTTTTTCCTCTTGTCAAATCAAAAAAATTTAGTTTGGTCAACTATTGTATTGATCGTAGTTTAAATAAAAGGTAGGCATGATCTTGGCTGTCACCACCCTCAGTGTCTCTGGCCAGTCTCTCGCCATGAATCAGAAGAGTAATGAAATATGAAAAAAATCAAAATATTTATCATCCAACGTTAAACAATGTTTTGCAACGCCTGCAACACAACGTGGTTGAACTAAAGCAGAAATCAATTAAAGACGACTTCTAATGAGTTACAAGTCGTTTTAACACTATTAAAAAGTCTTTTTGCTTCAAATATGACCTGAATATCTACACACCTGGTACAAATTTTAATAAAAAGAGGCCGTATTCACAATTAATTTAAGCCACCTTATGCTGAAAGGTTTAAATACAGACCGACCTTTAAAAACAATGCTTTCCGACTTCAAACTATTTTGTCAAACGGCTTTAAAATTCAACTTGTCAAAAGACAAATTTAATTGGAAACCTGATGTTTATTAAAATGACAATAAAAATTGATCGTAGAATAATAAGAAACAGTCTATCTCTTGTATTTTTGTCCAAAGGGAAAAGACCATCTTCAAAGATAGTTATGCTGTTTGACAAGGGTTTTTTTGGTTTTTTTGGTTGGTTTTTTTTGTTGTTTTTTTTCTGTTTTTTAGTTTTAACGTCATTTTCCCCCAGCAATTGGGGCTCAGACGGTGCCCTTCAGAGGGACTTTGATTTGGCAGTGAGGATTTTCTTGGCCGGATGCCCTTCCTGGCGCCAACCAATGGCTTTTCCTTTTGCAAAGTTCCAAATTCTCCTCGACAGCTGGGGGAATCGAACCCGGAACTCGTGGTTACTGTGCAGTTGCACTAACCATTAAGCCACGGCTCCTCTTGCTGTTTGACAAGGGTAAACCAGATAAACAAAGCAAATACTGAGCTGTGTGCTGACAAATGAAACAACGAAAACGAGGCTTTTACCCTTCATTGACACTCCAGCAGGGTTTGAGCACATGTCTGACGGTAGGTTTTTTCCATCTCCTGTACAAGATCACTTTTTCCTGCAAAAAAAGATAGGTGATATCACTTCTCAATCAAACGATAAATCAAAAAAATAGGAAATGTCTTATTTCTCTGCAGCATCGTCATTTTGAAAAAAAAACCTGGTTTCATTTAATAATTGAAAAACACACAATGAAGCTCATTATTTTCACCAGACATCACAACTTCGTCCTGCTTCGCAGGAACTTGTCCGTCCAAGTACCTACAAGTACCGATATTTACGACCTAAATTTGTAGAGCTTGACTTTTTTTTGTACACCCAGAAAAGGGAGAAGAGTGGGACTGTAAAGAGTGGGCTTTCTGAATCAAGAGGGGGTTTGAGAACTCTCACTCCAACAGCTTTTGTTTCTCCCCTTCAATTTCGAATTGTTCGTCTATAAACTCCCTACTTTTATCTTGCTCTTCAAATCAGTAGAATTTAGAGACTTTTAGAAAAATTTTGGGTGGATGGAAGGACAAATGGATCAATGAATAGATGGATAGGTGGATAAAAGGATGGATAAAGAGATAGTACAATTTTTAATTTGAAATAACGTATTCTGACAATCTAATTTACACTTCAGAGAGGAAATTTGCATTGAAAAAGTACGAACTTAATATTTTCCTGGAATTCGAACAAGAACATGACAGTTTAGCATGCCTCTGATTGTGCAATCATCAACCATTCTTCTGTTTGAGCGACACAGATGTGAACAAGTTGAAAAATGCTCTTGTGAACTGTATCAACACACATTTTTGATTTTTTCCCTTCCACAAAACTTCTGTAAACGTTGCTACCTAAATCGTCTGTATTGCATCTATCTCCTCCTTGTGTACATGCAAAATCATCAAAGTATAACCTTATGTTGCTGGCTGGGGTAACTAAGAATGTTTTTAGATGACTCTCAGTTTTGGTGTCAAGGCATTCTCTGTTGATATTGAGTGTTGGACGAAATTGCTCAAAGTGATTTTCAGTCCTGCTGAACCGGTCCTTTGTCAATGGCTACTGCAGCATCTGTATGGTCTTCCTTGCCGAGGACATATATGTTTGGTAGATTTGGAGCACACAGAACAAAATGCAGAACCAGATGGGAATCATTATTCAATTGTATCTATCTATCGAACCTTACTCTTTGGAAGCGTCTTTATCTGGTACTAATTAGTCATAGAGGGAAGTTATATAAATTCTTGAGGTTTCTTAGTTTCACTTAGGTTTTGAATCAATCGACATGAGTAGCATTTTCTGAAACAAGTGTGTTCTGTTTACTACTGTTGTTGTTACCAGGGCTTTGTGAGGATAGTTTCGTCTGTTCTCTGCGATTTCGTTTTTTAAAACGTCTTTGAGTGCCGCTGATAGCTTTAGTACAGAAAACCAAAAATAGTTCGAGAGAAATTATTTCACATTCATCTGAAAACCGGGCGCTGTGTATTCGAACTTCTGAAAAAGCCTTTTTTCAACCTTAGAAAACAACATATTTAGATGGAATTGTTAGAAAGATGTTTGGGGTTTCTTTCTCGTTGTACGTCAAGGAGTAATAAAAAATTACAACTACAACTACAACTACTAATGCTAATGCTAATACTAATTCTAATATTTGATCCCATTAATTGCAAAAATTTATTATTCGACATACTTTTTTAGAGCTTTCACTGATTTTAATTTGTTTGTTTCATTTTTCTCTAATTCTTGCTCGTAAACATGCAATTTACAACAGAGAAATCAACTGAACTCATTACTTTAAAACGTGGACTTAATCTAAAACTAGTAACTGTATGCCTGGTAAGCTGATGAAAAACGAATGAACTATTAGCAGTAGTAGTTAAAGAAATTGGCAGCTAAAACGTCTTTTGGCAAAATATATTTGGCTGATTTACTTACAAGTCTTGTACAATGCTTCCTTTATTATCAGTACCTCGATTATTTGTCGAGGTGTCTCAGGAAGTCTGTGTGTGTGTGTGTGTGTGTGTGTGTGTGTGAGGCGGGGGGAGGGTATTTTCTACATTTTGTTCAGTTGACCAGCTGTTGCTGAACTTGCTTTCATCAATTAATTGAAATCAGAAAAAATTAAGGTTTGTGACATCAGTAGATATCCGGCCGTGTGATGTATTTAATTAAATTTCCATTACGACTCATGAATACTCCATACAAAATTAAATCAATGGCTGGCTCTGCATCTTATTACACTTAACACAAAACACACAGCAACTCAATTGGCATTTCTGTGTCGCATATCGAATACTGATGGGGTAAGTATATATATGATGATCACTTGACATGACTTCTTCATCAGCCGAATGCTACTCTTGCACATCAATTTTGGTTCAACTTAAGGAACTGGCATCTGAAAAATAAGATTGCGTCTGTAGGCAAACAATAACCAATGCTTGTTTTTCTTAACTTTTTGCCAGTTTTTCCTCGTGTGTCTTTTTTTTCTTGCCTCTTTCTCAGCTTTTTAGTTCACAATACATTGTACCACCCCAAATCGTCAAAGTTTTTCTTTGGTCTGGAAAAACAATGGAAATGCATTTAATCAAGATTTTTGATTATCGTTTCCCTTTATCGAAGAAGTCTTGTCCCAAACCGACTGGATAACAGAGAAACCACTGCATTGTCGATAAAAATAACACAGAAATTTCTAACAGTTACGCCCTTTCTAATGTCTCACTGCTTAGAATAATTTCTGTACCACAATTGACATGTTTTCAATTACGAAATGTTATTTCCTACTGTGACCGATATCCTCGTCCAAGTCCACAGTAGGGATGCAGATATGAGAGGTATACCAATATTTTACATGCAAAATGCAGTCTTCGACATAACAACATGGAGTGAATATCAGGAATGGCTGATTTACATTGCAGTACGAACTCTCATGAAGGGTGAAGGAAGTGAAAAGCAGCTATACCAATTCAAAATCCTACAATGCCTTTTACCAGTATGTTAAGGCCAATTGTCTATTTAAGTATATATTCGTTTTACTATGGTTCATCCAGGGAATCTTACAGATAGAACAACAACGCGCAGTTCACATTTTAATAGTACCCAACAAGCAAACTGTGTATCCTTTGCACCTCTGCAGTCTACAAATAAAATATCATTTGCAAATGAAAAGTTAATATTTAAAAACAATTGTTACATTACCTTTAGTATCATCGAGGAATATTACCTCTGGTTAGATTTTCATTGTTCGTCAGGATATTTATTTGATATCAGCAATATAATCCTAAAGGAAGACTAATACCTCTACACCTATTTAAGTATTCCCTAACACTTTTACTATTAATTTAACATTGAATTTTGAAACTAAAAAAGATACTTGGCGGTGACCAGGTCATCAGATTGATTGGTAAAAGTAACCTGAAAGTTTTGCGTTTATGATAAATAGTAAAATCGAAGTCCAAATGAGATGTGATTTATTGTGGTGTCTTTCAGGTGGCTGAAAAACGCATGTTAAATTGGTTTCTTTATTTTATCTTGGGAAAAAGACCAAACTGACCCCTTTTTTCATCCAAGCAGAACCCTGTTATATTGAAATATACAATAGAAAATGTTCGTCGCATGTTTTAAAGTACCCAAAATTGAGATATAAAATTTAAATTTCCTAGTTTGGCTGGCGTGCTATTCCATTCGGATCACGCACACAAGCAAACAAGTACACAAGCAGAGAAAGAGATTACAGGAACTTTGTCGATCACAATTCAACGGAAAGCCAATTTAAACAAAATCGCTCAATAACTTACTTCTCAGCAAAAAAAATAAACAATTAATTGTTTTATTGTAAGTGATTAACTCTGAAATTCAAAATTTTGTGCTTGTTATTAATGCTAAAGTTTAATGCGCACCCCTGTCAAACAATGCCAACAAGTTGAACGGGAAAACTGGCCTATTAATGAAGGAGCCAGAAACTCACATACCAGCCATCATAAACTCTAACAGATCAGCCAATCAATAAGTCAGATGAAACAGTGAATCAGTGAATCAGAAACATACACTTCTTTCAGTATTTAAAAGGAATGTTAATAAGAATGCCAATCAAGTTAAATCAATCAAATATCAGACAAGCAAAATTCAAAGGGGCTTTTTATGTAAATACAAACAAGGGTATCAATATGCCTATATGAAGGAAACTGTGGGGGACATACGTTACAAAAGAATAACATACGAAGCATAGTCTTGGCTTTCTTAAGAAGAAGGGATGCAGAGATTTGAGACTCATTGTACGAGTGCCTAAAAGATATGGTTAACTGTTTCTGGAGAAAAAAGAAATTCAGAGGAGCAACAGGATCAGTTAATCTATGCAAATAAAGTTACGCATGTTGCAAAAATACTCCTTTTATGGAATTTCCTTTATTCACTTCATTTAGTGTATTTTTATAGTTATGAACCATACAAGGCATAAATCTTCTAACGGTATGAAACTATAATAGAAAGAAATTGCTCCTATCTTCAGATTGAAAATACTAATCATGACCAAAATATTACTATTGGAAAAACCAAACTGGACATACTGTAATGGTCCCACAGTCCAAATGATGCAAAAATAAATCGACAGAAGGAAATATTAACTTTTTAAAAAACATTAGCTCACTAGGGTAGATCAAAAACAAGGCTGTCCTATCAAAGCCAATTCTTTTTGACTAAACAACTAGAAGGTGAGATAATACGAAAAGCAAGGTAAAATATGGTCTTAGAATATGGATATTACAATTGGTAATTCCTGCGCAGCAAGGAATATTATCAAACCTTTCCAAGAACATAATAACAAAATTCAAAAACAAAGAATTTCAGCAAAATAGAGGCTAAATTCGACTAAAGTCAGGACTCTGAGAAACCTGAAGACCACAATGCCTTCACTAAAACCACCAGTGGAGAAGATGTTGAGAAGCAGGGTGGTTTACAAAATCACATGTCCATGCTGCAATGCGTGCTATGTCGGTCAAACTAGCCGACACCTCCAAACCCGCATCAAGGAACATTGCACAACAACAGGTTCAGTCAAGCCACACTTAACAAGTTGTACTGGTACATTATCAAACGAGGACACAGAAATCCAAAAATCAATATCTAGAGGAGAATTTTATCTTCTCACGCTGTGAGTGCTGAAGATGTGAAGCCAGAGATAAACATCAAGGATGAGTACCGGAGCAGGACACTGACAATTAAGTTCTAGTTGTTGTTAGCTACTGCTGGCCACGTAACATTCTTGATTATAAACGTATGTCATGTTTTCTCTCGTTGTAGTCATATAATTGAGTAGCTGTAGTCTCTCTATGTTTCAGATCGGTCTAATGATGTGTGAAATACACGAAAATATTTACTGAATTGTTGGTCTCTCGACTTCACATGCGTTTGATTTCTTTGACTAAGCAACTTCCTGTGATTTACAGAAGCATACGGAAATGTATTAGGAGCTTTTGAAATACTATATACTATGTCAAATAACATTTTCTAGCTGGGAACAAACAAAAGAATCCATTTATATATATATAATGTGGTGTTTAGAAATCAAAATACCGTTATTTAATGCCATCGAAAGAACGAAATTTCCACAAACGTATAGTAAGTATCTTTATTGTAAGAGACAAACTTTTTGCAGGTGTTACTAGCAATGAATTTCAAAGTGCTATAAAATGGGATGAATACGTAAAGAAGACAGTGATCATTGGACTTCTAAAAGGTCCAGCTGTGGGAAAATTTAAACCCAAAGAAGTATTATTGATGTAATAGATGTCAGAAATTTCTAACCTAATGGATTATTTTGGTGCTTTGACTTCGCTTTTCAAATTGAGTGTAAATCCTTAAAGTTTGCAAAGCACTGATTGTACAGTTAATTTCTACAATATGCGATTATGTTGATTGCAAGATCAAGTAATGAAGATTGGGCTTTATGCATGAAAAACAATAGGCAAAAAGCTAACCAAGGTTGACCTTGGACTATAACAACCTAATCCACCCTTTTCTCAACAACTAGACAAATCTTGTTTTTTGTGGAAACTTTAAGACAATGTTATGAGCTCAGTTTTCTTGAATAAGATACTTTTAAAACTTGTCCTCGGTTACTGGTGCTTTAACCGCAAGGTGAAATAATAAAATGCAGGGATTTACTGTTTTAAAAAATTATCAGTTATATTCATTCTATTTTTTTCAAACCACTGAGTTTGAATTCATTTTACCCCTGCTATATGTTGTTTCATTAACTACCAAATACGATTAACGTAAGAGTAGAGACGGGTGTCTAAGGGTTAAGATTTTATTAACAATCTTAGCTTTTTTACGACGAAAAAGTCATCTTAGTTATTTACAAAAATAAAAGGATAAAGTGCTTTGTATTAAGAGATCATCATAATCAACCTATTTTTGTAATATTTTTACATTTGAATCTAATAGAGTTAAAAACCATAGAAAGAGACAGTACCATTAATAGCTTTGTCTGGCACACCTGCACAAGTATGGAATAAATCACAAAGTAGAAAAGAGAAAATCGTGTTTTGTGGACTTATTTTACTTTGCAAGGCTATTGTTCATGGTTTTGAAAATCCTTCTTGCGACGCTGTGGTCTTAAAGGAGGATTAGGATTTCGCATCATAAACTGTAAGCGTTCAGATTTTGCTAAAGATGTTCTTGCTGTCGTTTTATCCTTCCTATTTTTGNGCCCGTACAACATGATGTTCGCTGATGATGTGGTACTTGTAAATGAGGAAAAGGTGGCTGCGGACAGAGAGCTGAAGCGCTGGAGGGACCAATTGGAAAGGAGGAGGTTGAAGATAAGCAGATCAAAGACAGAGTATTTATGCGTGAACAAGAAAGCTGACCGACCACCAATCAAGATCGATGGCGTGGATGTCCCTGAGGTTGAGGAGTTTAAGTATCTTGGCTCCACAATTCAGAGCGATGGAGGAAGTGAAAAAGAGGTGAAGAAGCGTATTCAGGCTGGGTAGAATAACTGGAGGAAGGCTACTGGTGTGCTGTGCAACAAGTATGTGCCAAACAAGTTGAAGGGCAAGATGTATAAGACCATGGTCAGGCCAGCAATGCTGTATGGAATGGAAACAGTGCCGCTAACCAAGAGTCGAGAAAGTCAGTTTGACGTAGCAGAGAATGCTACGATGGGCATCGGGCGTGACGAGAATGGACAGGGTTAGAAATGAAGAGATCAGGAAAGGGGTTGGTGTTGGGGAAGTTTCAGTGAAGTTACAACAGGCCCGCCTGAGGTGGTTTGGACACATTGAACGGAGAGATGATGAGTACGTGGGAAAGAAATGTTTGCGAATGAACCTCCCGGGACGAAGAAGAAGAGGACGACCGAAGCGCAGATGGACCGATAACATCAAGGACGATATGGCAGCAAGAGGCTTGACAAAGGAGGTGGCACAGGATAGAATAAAATGGAGAAAAAGCATTCGCTCCGACGACCCCTGATGGGAAAAGTCGACTGAAAAAGAAAAGAAAGAATATATATACTCATAAATACCGTAGCTATTCTCCATGAAAGTTGGACCATTTCTTCAACATGAATTACAAGAATGTCAACTGTTACTTCAAATGGACCTTATGCCTTTCCTTTTTTTCTATTTTTCGTATAGCTTGTCGTCCTGTGATTTATTCAGGTATTGGTGGGAGCGTCAAGCTGCCTTCATACTCCGAAAGTTATTGTATGTATTCTACCCATCTATTAACTACCTTTTCATTATTCATCAGCATATTTCTGTTTGAATCAAGAACGTTTTTTTGTCTTTGATTTAGCTTTCTTTCCAGAAATTTCTCGATCTCTTTTGTAAATTTTGTGTGTGTTTAAATTCTTGAGATCATCTATTTCTTGATACTTAGTTTCCCAAACATTTTCTTTATCTTTTTGACATAGATTTTGTATTTCTTGATGTAGTTGGGTATGTTGCACTTGGTTACTTTTCATTAGCCTTCTTTGATTCATTAATTTTAGGTTATCGGGAGTCACCCAAAGAGACGCCTGTACTCTTGTGCCTTCTGTCAGTATATAGTACACAGATACTGTATTTTACTTTCTTTTGTTTTGTTCCATAATGTTAGGATATCGGATGTTTTAGAATCTAGTTTAGTTTTTAGGGTATTCATTACTTCTACTTTAAAAGTTTGCTTAAGTCTGGTTGCTACAGACTGCTTATTGAAAATCATTGCTTTGTTGTCATACCTATTACGGGAGTGAGATCATCGCAAAGATTCGTTCCAGAGTATGTATTTACATTTTTATGGCATTTTCGGTAGCTGTAATTTATTATGATAAAGTAGAAAAATGTAATTACACATCAATTACAGTGTTAGCAAGCTTTTAGAGGAGGATTTGTATAGTATGAGTCCCAATTCATGTTCATGGTGATTATTTTCCTTGTAAATAACCGTGTTTTCATTTTTTCAAAGTAACTTTCCGTCCTTCCACCCCAAATTATCCAAGTCTATTTTATTTATCTGAAGCCTATCCATTTCTTGAGTCACATTATCTACTTTTACCACTTGGCATAAACATTAGGGGTTGCAATACGTGACTGATTTTTCTGCTAGATATTTCTTTGTTACAATTTTGACGGCATGGCAATCGAATCTGTCCTGCAAAGACAACGCATGACAACCGGGAAAGGTCTTTTGTAGTTCGTTCGTTAAACGGCGCTTCGTTTCTCAAAATTGATTTCGTTTAATATAGCTTCCTTGGTATTTTGTAAAAGATAGGCTGTCATTACTTTCCTCCTTGCCGCGAAAGGCAAAACTAGGGGTGCTACTCTGCCATTCCTCAGTTCGAAATGACGGTTGGCTATAAATTTTACTCTACACTTCATTCCGAAAGATGCATTTTTATTGCATTGCAACGTCCTCCAAATGTAGTTTAATGTCTTACTTGGGAGTGTTTTTTTACGGCACACCATCTACGAACACCGAGACGTCTCATCAGGAATTCACCCAGCTAGTCTGAAACCACAAAAGAGAGGCTTGGGTTTAAGATCAGAGTTTTCACTTTTCTAGTTGGACTGCCAACCAAGCCTGTGTCTATTATAGGCTAGGTGGTATTCTATCTTGTCAAGGATGCAAAGATGAAATGGAGGTAGTTGTGATAAAAGCTAACCTAAAAACGCCACAACCGGATCCATTTTAACGTCATAACCATGGCATAAATACCAAGAGTAATAGAAGTAAAGTAGTAATGCTCACAGAAAGTAATTCTTGATGTTATTCACCAAAAGTGTATCGGATTCTTGAAAAACACTGATTGGTCACTTGGAAGTCAAAGAGAGTACTTTTTTCAATAAGTACTGTTTTTAGTTAGTGAAGTCTCGGGTGAAGCAATAACCTGTCTTTTAAAGCTCTTGAAAGAATAAAATAACCACGTAAACCGAAAATAATCATTTGGTCTGTAAACCATTGTTGTTTAGTCATAGTTAGCTAAGGATTTTCTATCCATTATATTGAGAACATTATAACGCCCTTGGCTAAACAGCTATTAGTAACGTACAATGGCATTGATTCACTAAGTAAATCTAATCTTTTTTACTGTCTGACGTCAATTGATATGAATATTGAAAGCAGCAGACTCTATGAGCTGGTTTCATGACTACGTTTGGTTTCCTTATGATGCAGAGATGTACTAATCCACAGTATATTGAAACACAGTAGGCCAGAAATGGCTTGATTTTGGTGGTATTTGCGTGTGACGTCACTGGGTAGATGGCTGAGTAAATTGCGTTGGTTTTTAATAGGAAAACTGCACGTTCTCACGGATTTCTCCATATTTCATGCTTATTTCGTAGACTTTCATGATTGTTTACCATTGTTACAGTGACGAACTAAGTTAACTGAGCTAATTGGATGCTTAAATGCTCAACATAAGCTTAACATAAGCTTTTTTTATGATATAGACTACCAGGTACACTTACCAAATGTCTTGCTATTCCTTGTGATCCTTTAACTTTCTCTTCGCTCTTCTACTTTGGCTGTCAGCTTTGACGGATTCATTTAAAGATTTTAATCTGATAAAAAATCTAGTCTTAAGGTACAGAATCACAGCTTCTTGTGGAAACTTTCCTGGGTTTGGTGATTTGAAAGAATTGATCAGTGAATTTAGACTATACGTTCGTTTAAGTCCATCTCCATTGTGTGTGACGAAATGATGCTCGAGGTAATGGCAATACTCAAGCCAGCTTTCTGATGGAGTTGTGAGACCACCACGGTCTACATAGCTAATCCATCCAGAAGCTCCTTGATCTACTCCAAGCTCCGGATACTCCAGTCTCAACCTATGGGCCACAAATCCAGCAACATACTCCAAACCGCCCTTTTCAGAGATGTTGTGTATCTCCAAGTATCCGGAAACACAATCGTCGTTTTCTGCTTGAGTAGATGAAACATCAATTGCACTAGCACTATCAGAAACCTCAGATAGCACTTCTGCTGTTAAAATGTCTGAGTCATCGACGCAAGTATTGCCAGTTCTGATTTCGCCACACGTTCCACTTGCAACTAGCTTTCTAATGTTATGAATAACATCAAGTGGGGATGGGTGGCGAAGGAATCCGGATGCTCCTCTTATCTGGGAGAAAAAACTCTCAAGGCAGTCTTGATTTACCCGGTGAGTTAATAAATAAGCAACACTATAATGGTCTGTTAACTCGGGCAACAACATTCGAAGAGACTTAATCGACATAAGAATTCCTTTCTGAAATGGGAGCAAATGTTTGTTGTGACCTACTCGAGAGTATTTCACTAAGTGTTCCATTTCAGTTACTGCATTACTTTGTTCATCTAAGTTAACACCATATCCACATCTCATCGGTTTATCTGCATAAGGTATCCTTGAGTTGAAGACATCGAAAAAGTTGTCTACAACTCTGATGGCACTCGCTTTAGCAGTCTCTTCTGGATACAGAAATTCGATAGCCTTTGAAACTCTGGTGGATAGTAGCTCGGCTGCCGGCCGCACTCTCTGTCGAGTCTGCGACATCTTTTGAAGATCTATGTGAGATCGACTAAGCTTCGGGCACAGTTTTAGTTCACCACTATCCGAAGCAAGGAGCTTCTCAAAAAGTGACTTATCCAGGATGGTAGTAGGTGTTTTGAGTCCATGATCTAAAATATGATTTCTTGTTAATTTCAGCATGTGCGGTATGTCCGCAAAGAAAAAGACATTTATATTGGCATCCGAAGGATGCTTAATGAAGCTTATCTCCTCTGAGACACCGAGATCTTTCCACATTTTCCTGTTCTCAGCGCCCATATCTGATATACAAGCGTGTACTCTAAGGCCAGATGAAAACAACATGTTAAGGATTTTATGGAGAAGATCAGGTGTAATTAAAGTATCAAAATCAAAATAGACCGGTTGTTTCCAATTTGAAAACAAACCTCTAGCCATAACCACAACAAGTTTCTTGTGTGGACCATACACACGGTCGTGAAGACGGGAATACACCAAGTCTTTGCGGATTGACATTTCATCAATACATATAGCAGTAGCTTTATCTTTCAGAGACATAGACTCAAGCTTTTGATGCAAAAAGGAGAGGATATTAAATTGGATACCAGGCTCGCAAACAGTTTTTTTAATCCATTCTGATAACGTAGATAATCCTGGTAGAGGAAAGTTTTGAACATCTCTTAAGAAGGTGTAAGCTCTCTTCGATAATGTCCTTAAACGAACTGCCATTTGCAGATCTGTGGTGGTCCATCTCGTGCTCTTGGTGTCATTTAAAATACATTTCACCTGTCCTTGCGTAAAATATCCAGACAGTTTTTGATTCAAATACTTCCTTTGTTTGTTCAACAAAGCTAGATACTTTTTCCTGAAGCTTTTCACGCGGTTTTGTAAGAATGTAATTTTCCTACTTTGAATCTTGATACGCTGCTTAAGCTTCGAAATTAAACTATTTGGTGATGCTTCTCTCAGACGACTTTCAACTGATTCTGTACTGTCTAGCTCGTGTTGATGATCCCTTCGCGATTGTCTAGCTGTTCTAGGAGTATTTACACAAAATATAGCAGAGGAACTTCTTGGTAAGTTTAACGTGGGAGCAGCATCGGCTTTTAGAATCCTTCGCTGAGGTAAATTTAATAGTTCGTTGCGAAGATCCCTCTCGAAACAGGATTTCTCAAAATGAGCAGCGCATATCCTTGCAGTCGCTACATTAAACTTATCTTTTCTAGAGCACCTATGTATCCACATTCGACATAACTCTGCATTTTTTAGAGGAAATCTATGTAGGTTTTTATCATTATTACAGCCGTATACTGCACACCAACCCATCTTAGTAAAACTAGTAAAATACAAGTGAAATAATTCCTGGAAAGCTTGTCTTTTAATTTAATTGTTTACTAGACATTATGCTCCGGTCACAAAATCATTAAGTGCTCATTGTAAACAATAGTCTGACTCTTGGAATCAAAGATTGTTTAAGTAGAGAAAAGCAAACGATATCACAGTAAATAGAATGTTTCTATATACTGTGAAACGATATATAAATTTCCTTAAAGCCTTTGGGCGGATTTATCGTTCTCTCCGCTGACGTCACAACGTAATTTGAATTTGCTGGCCTACTGTGTTTCTATTTACTGTGGTACTAATCAAGTCTTGTTTTAACATTTTGGTTGAAATCGTAAACCAGCCTTTGTTTAAAAATCCGAAATGCCATCTGTAAATGGTTTTATCGTGGTTATCTAGTAGTAATGAAGCCGAAAAGAGATAAGTTCAAACATTCTTTTAACCAAGAATAAAAATACTTTAGGTCTTATTACTTGAAACTATATCCTAATATAAGTTAACTCCTCCAATTTACTTCCGGTGACGTCAAGTGCCAGGTAAAATTACTCACAGAGAACGAAAATAATCACCTCAAGAGTGAACAAAATCATCTAGTTCAAACTTGAAAGTCTTGGGCCTATAAAAAGAAATTTTCCTAAATTCATCCAAGTTAATAATTGTTTAAGGCACCCATAAATCAATAGAAATATTTTTCCGTGTCCAAGTACAATTTCGTTTTAGGTTTTGATGTCCTTCTAATATTCTGCATGACGTTTCCGAGTTGTAGAGATATTATAATTTGTATCCCACTATTCTAGAGCAAAATATCTTTGTGTTCTCCTGGCCAACAGTTATTTTATTCCACAGTTTGGTTGTCGAAAAGTAATTTTACTGTAAATCTTAGTCGCTTCTGTAGTGATTCTACTTGATGGTCATGTGACCTACACCTATTTTGACTTATTTCGATATCGTCCATTTATTTTCCTTTTTGACTTAGTGTCCTATGGTAATGTTATTTTTCGTACTTGTACCTTTAAGTTTTTAGTTTTGAGATTTGCAGTTCTGGTGTTCAATTACTGCATGTCTTGGCGTTTAAGATTGATAAGATTTCATTTCTGGGAGGAGCCGTGGCATAATGGTTAATACAGTTTCACAGTAAATAAGAGGTTCTGGGTTCAATTCCACGAGCGAGTGAAAAGAAATTGGAACTTTTCAAAAAAAATACCATTTGTTGGCGTCAGGAAGGGCATTCAGCCAAGAAATTCCTCACTGCCACAATAAAAATCCCTTTGAAGGGCATCGTCTGAGCCCCAATTACTGGGGAAAATGAGCTTAAAAAGAAAAAAAACCCCAAAATATTTCATTTTATGGTCATATTGTTTTGTGGCTTAGTGTGTTGAAATCCCTATTGTATGTCCTGTTGTTCTAGTGTCATTATTCTATATCTTTGGTCACTGACGACATATCTTATCTTTTGCTGATCTATAATCAAGGTTTTAACCAAAATTGAATTTATTTTAGTGATCTCAGTCCCGTGGTCAGCTTCATTATTTTTGGCGCTTTTAAATGTTCCAATTTTTGACATACCTGAAAGGACACAGGAATGTAGTCAAACTGAGTTTTCAAATCTTTTCTGTGGATACTCCGAAAACAGTTACTAAAGTTCAAGAACCAAAAGACTGAAAAGTCTTACAATCACGTAGTGCAATAATACTATTTGTATTCACCTTCCAAGTTACTTTCAAAGCTGCTACATCATTTCTTTCCCAATCAGATGAAAAGAATACCTATAGAATAACTAAGTACTGGAAATCCTCTTATAACGCCATGATTGTTATGATTTAGAATAAAGTTTCAAGGTTGCTTTTAGCCCTAAATAAGCTATCTTTTAGTAGCCTCTCTTCCATGTAATTCAGATAGAGATTACTTGCTCTCCATGTTATAAAATTTTGATTATTGTGTTTTACGCAGGAACACTTTCATTCCTTGTCAGGTAAGTATGAGTGGATTTGATCGGTGACGCGCCAAAACTCTTCGGAGGAATATCTAAATAAAATCCAATTCATATTGGATTTGAACGCAATGTCGATAAACGATGGAAGGCGTATTTGATGATGATAATGTGTTTTACCCATGGCTGTTCTCTGAATTGATAATCTTCTTGCATCAAACACTACAATGGTCATTGATTAAAATTTTGAACTCCAAATTGGGCATTAAAGAGAGGCGTTTGGAAGCCAAACAACCATTTTTGTATACAGACGTTTACCTTTAGTTCTCTTTTAAATCACTCTCTCAACTAAATCACCCTCAAAATTTGAAAAAACGTAAAAAATTAATAGGCTTGGTAAAAAGCAGACATTTTGGTGCAATTGATTAATTTTACTAGTCTTTAACAAATCAAAATTAACAATTTATTTATTGTAGGTAAAATCTTTCCAGATCAGTATTTACTTACGTTTTAACAGTACAACAACCATTTTCAATTTGGTTGTTGTACTGTTAATTTCATGTGTGGAAGACTTGACGTTTGATTTCTGAATAGAGGAAATATTAGCCTAATACAACTAGAGCATCCTTAAAAAAACTATGTTTAGTTGACTAGAATTCTGAAGTACAGTCTTTCAGTTGGCAGATGTCCGATCACTTTTACCCCCTGTTATGCCGTTTAAACCCTATATTGCGACAGCAAATTCATCATGCACCAAAGCTACGTCTAACATACCAAACTAGCATTTCGATATCTTGACAATCACTGGCTTTCATTTTGTCTGTAAATGTGCTGCCCACGAGCAGCAGAGCGGAAACTTTTCTTGATATCATGTTTCTTACCACCATGATTTTCTTGATGTAACTGTATTGCGTTGAACAGAATTGTTGTATTAAGATAAATTGAAGTATAAATATTGATTCAAACCTAAATAATAATATGGGACGTTACTCATGGTACCTTCATATTTAGTTTTGTTGGTAATGATTATCTCCCTTGTACATGTGTTTGCGCATGCTCGATTTAATTAATTATGCAGCTGCCATGACTTGAAAGAGCTGAAGCAAGTAAAAAAAAATGCTGGAACACAATCGGACATTTCTCCATGTATTTATTTACTTTTAGTTCAAGAATAGTGAAGTAGAATTGGGGGGACAGTATCCTATTTGTTGCGTGTTACATTTCTTGTGTCTTCTTATTTCTATTTGTCAAGTAACTGCCATTTCAGTTTCTAATTCCAAAGATTGTAACTACTGTGTGATCTCCTGTGTCCTGAAACATTGGGTAATTTCTGACTACAGAATTGCGGTTACTTAACACTTTAAACACGCATAGAATCATTATGTTACAATTTTCATAATATTATTGTATAAAATAATATTTGTAATGTTATTTAATGTTTTTATATTCGTAATTTTTTGTTTTCTTGTCGTGACGTGCGGGGTACAATACAGTAATTGAAAGAATACTGTTAAAAGAGCGACTTCGAAGAACGATTTGGTGTTTTAAATAACAATTATAACATGTGTTTGTGTTGCTGTACAATTAATATGACAGTAAACACTGTACATAACGCTAGTTGCAATTGGGAGTCAAACGGAGAGCAACAAGTAGTGAAAAAAATGAGTAGAAAAGATGCTAAGATGCAATTAAAAGCTACTTCCTGTAAAAACGAAAATACGTTCTTACAAAGCAGACAGTGAGCTTGAAGCATTTTGCTCTGCTACTGCTCATTCAATTCCCTCTGCTACCTTCAAATACGAAGTGGACGGTAACAGCATTCCTCAATGGAGAAAAAAGAAGAAAAGTTGGCAGAGTTGAAAGATGAGAAACCTGGAGGTAGGAAAAGGCAGCAATTGGATGGTACAGGAGGCCATGTTACTAGTGATAGTATTAAAGTAGCTAGAGTGGATATTCGAGCGCAATGGTATACGTTTTTCAAGGAAAATAATCATGATAGGAGCAACAAAGTGCGAAGAAGAAATTTCTTTGTCTTTTAAAGGGTCAAAACGCAAAGTGACACAATTATATGGCCAACACCATAACCAACATGTTGTAAATACATCGATGAATGAATGATGCAATTCTGTCAAGACATTTTCTTTTGATTAAAGGAGAATGTTTGCTTCGTGTTTATTCAGATGTCACGTAATATCTAGAGTAAATAGTATTCTAAACCACATTAAAATGGATCGTATGATCATACCTGGTGGATGTGCAAAGTTTACTCAGTCTTCTAATGTCAGTTGGAATAAACCCATCCAAGATTATTTACGAGAAATATACTGCGAACAGCTTGCTAAACGTAAACATCACCTGACATCACAAGACAACATAAAACACTGATCAAAACAGCAATTGATAGAATAGCCTTTTGTGAAAAAATAATTCCAGAAATCATCCAAAATATGTGCACAACTTTCCAACCTCCATTAATCCCAAGAAGGAGATTTGGTGTGCATTAAGCGCGGACAAAATGAGAGTCTTGTGCACAAAAAACAGGCCGTCCGTGTTGAAAGAAAAGAAATTGATTCTTTTAAGTGCAATATTTCCGAGGAGGAAGCTGTAATACACTTAACAATTGATGACGATGACGATAGCACTGATGGAGAAATCTGATACCTGCAAATATTTTTAACTTTACCAAGAGACAATAAGAGTCTACCAAAAATGATTTTCTCAAATTTCATCGAATTTATTAAGTCTGTCAATAAAGTTTCATATCCTGTAAGCAGCCCTTTAAAGTGCTTGAAAACAACAGCCCTCGCTAAAGAAGTCTAAATGAGACTTAACGGTTACATACTTTACAGGAGAATAAACAGAGCCTTCTTGATACTCTTATCCTTCTTTTAGCTGACAACTGTACGCCGTTGCACAGATTTCATTTTAGTAGGTTCGCAATAGGATTGGGCGCCTTGGTTCAGCCACTTATCGTACAACATTTTTACATGAACTTTGAGCGATTTATTTCAACATAGAATTGGATGATAACTTATGCGATGCTTATCTCGGTTAATAATGTTTTCACATTTTTTATTTGTGCCGTTTATAAGATCTCATGTGCAATATCCTTTTAAAAAGAAGTGGACGTTAAAGAAGGTTTGAGGAATTGACAAAATACTTATTGGGGAATTGACGAAATACTTATTGAGGAATTGACAAAATACTTATTGAGGAATTGACGAAATACGTATTGAGGAATTGACAAAATACTTATTGA
>RDPX01000035.1:368727-408840 GCA_003991215.1 Morbakka virulenta
TACATAAGGTAAAACACGAAAAATAACAGGTAACGATATTTCGATCATCAGGCATTGCTCTGCTTTATGCATTAAGCACTTTTTGATAGGAATACACAAAATTACATAAATATATATATACATATACATATATAGTGAATGACAAAAAAAATTAACAAAACTTTGTTTAAAACTGTCAGTTACATGTTTTGTTGATTTTTTTGTCATTCAACATATGATAGCTCAAATATTCTTATACTACTGAGCACTGTCGATAGCAAATACTGGTATATATACATTTATATAGATATACATATATATATATATATGTAGTTAAACATTAACAAACCAAAATTTATGGCCCAGCGGATAAAATGATGCTCTGGAGAATTAAACACAATGAGATTATTTGACATCTCTGACCATCGATTATAGCAACTGAAAATACATTGCGAGACACCAAGTACCCTTCTATGTCTTTATCTTAAATCTCAAGATATTATAACTCTTTACCGCATTACCCTCTATATGCTCGGACTTGGATATATCATAACACACTTAACTGAAGCTCTGAAAAATTACCAGTCCCCTTGGGGTACAAAGTCGAAAGCGAAAAAAAAAGTTTTATTTCAACTGTACATATCGTGTGGGGATTTTTTTGCCTTCTGGATCTTCTTAAGATATGTGTCACTATTAAGCAATTTTTAAAGTCTCTGTATATGGATGGGAATATATTTTTGAAAGTTAAGAGCTTCATACCAGTGTAAGCGATACATTTGATTGTTTTGATAATTACATAAAAAATCATGGTATTGGTTGGGATCAGTGCATTTCAGGGTGGACTAATGGAGCTGAGGCAATGACGATAAAGTTATCTTGTGCCATAACTGGAATACAAAATGTTGCAAAAAACAGCACCAGTAATCACTGTATTCTTTATAGATAAGCATTAGTAACGAAAAGGATTTCATGTTCATTAACGGTTGGTCTGGACGAAACAGTGCAGATTATCTTCTTCTGCTTCTTTATCTTTCGGCTGCTCCCTGTTATGGTTCCCCACAGCGGATCATAGGCCTCCATATGCTTGGCAGCATCTTCCCTTCTGACTTCCATCTACTTCATGCCCTCTTTTATTACATCCATGTAGAGTCTCCTTGGTCTTCCTCTCTTCCTCCTCCCTGGCAGACTCATGTCTAACATTCTCCTCCCGATATAGTTCTCTTCCCTTCTGATCACATGCCCATACCATCCCAGTCTTGCCTCCCTTTGATTCTCGCTCAATCTCCTAACATGTGCTATACCTCTGATGTATTCATTTATGATTTTTTCCAGCCGTGTGACTCTGAGTGCCCACATTACCATTCTCAATTCTGCAACTTCCAACTCTGCTTCATGTTTCTTTGTTGTCGTTACTGACTCAAGCCCATACAGTGAAGCACGCCGCACTACCGTCTTATATATTTTGCCTTCACTTTTGGTGGTAGCTTTCTGTCACATAGTACAACTGTTATCTTTCTTCATCCACCCCAACCTGCTTGTATTCTCTTCTTAACTTCTATATCGTATCCCCCATCACACTGTACTGTTGATCCCAGGTATTTGAAGTCTTCTCCCCTCGTTACATCTGATCCTTGCATGCTTAACTTATCATCCTCTCTTCCATTCAAGACCAGGTATTCTGTTTTTGCTCTGCTTACTTTCATTCCCCTTTTCTCCAGGGCAGTGCAGATTATCAATTCCATTAAAACTCGGCCATTGCAATCTAGAATACTTAAAGCTCTATGTGTATATAAGGCTAGTCACCACACGGCTTTTCTTTTACACACAAAAGTTTAGTGGGTTTTAGAAGAAACTTTTCTTGTGAGAAGAATTGAACTGAGAAAAGAATTATTGTCTTATTTATTTGACAGGTACTTTTTAACTGTCTGAAAGATCAAGAAAGAACATGTGGTTATCAAAAGTTACATATTTAGCAAATATTTTAAAAATTGAATGCAACATGCTTATCACTACAAGGGAAAGAAACAAACATTTTTTGAGTACAAGGTACCATATCATCTTTATCACGTAAATTACAGTACTGCACTACAAAATTAGAGCATCATTATTGTGAATGTTTTTCATTTCTTACTGAATTGCTCCAAGAATCCCAAGAGGAAATAGATACAGAAACCCTCGATGAATTCAAAGATGTGATTTCGTATGTTTGCGTTTGCGATTTTATCGGAATCCCTTTTGATGTACGCTACAACATTAACTTAATTGTTTACAATTTTTTTACGGCTACAACACAGAATGACCATCTTGCACGTCAGAAATACTATATTAAAAAGCCAAGGCATGCACAAATATTAGTACCGAAGCACTATTGCTGTTTTGGGTAGTTGTGTTTTGCTGTTGGTATTAATGCATCACAACTATGTGTTACGTTTTAACTACAGTGTGCATTTATTGAACAGAGCTATGGCTACATGTTTTTTTTATGCTGCAGGATTACAAGCATTTAGCCTGGCTGGAATCAGGTAAAAAGGCCCTAAAATATGTTAAGAAATAGTTACTGCGGTGTTCTACCGAGCTGCATCAGTTATGTGTTCACCGTTAAATCAGAAACTAGAAGCTCAATGAGAATATTTTGTCGACATTGAGAGCGTTGATAAACAACCAGCACTCGGTCAACCCATATTTATAGATCACACACAGATGTCGTAGTCGTAGATAAATGTTTTCTGTTCGCTAGTAATCCGAGAGCTTTCAAGATGAAACTTAACAGCTTATCAGACTCTCTTATTGAGTATTTTCCTAGCTTGAAGTAAAAAGACCATTACTGGATACAAAATCCATTCAGAATAACAAAAAAGCTAGTAAGGTTTCTAGCAGCAGATCATGAAAACTTAAAGAAGTCACTTCTGATGCTCATTTAAAGAAAAAGCTTTTCTAAAAAAATGTCCTTTAATGTTTTCTTGAGGAATCTATTCGAGGAATATCCTGAAATATCCAAACAAGTGATAAGAATAAGTTAACCATTTGCAACCCAAATTTTGTGTAAATAAGGATTTTCTAGATGTGCTAGCACTAAAACTACATATCGAAGCAAACAGGGTCCTACGTCGGATATGAAGGTTCAATTATTCAGTACCAGGAAATAGACATCCACACTAAGGCGTGGAACGTGTTCGAGTGAGCCTTCATGTAAAATAAGCTTCAAACAATGAAAAATGTACCATCCCACTTATCCCTAATGTTAATGCACATAAAATGAAAAATTTATGTTGTGAAATGTGCATTAATATTAGGGTGGGCTTTGGGCAATCATACTGACAAATAAAACAAAACAACATTGCAATCTACATATCACAACAGCAAAAGGGGGTTATACACTCTTTAGTTTTCTTTTTTTTTCTATTTTCCCCCAAAGTTGGTCATTCTGTACAAAGTAAGGTGTAGTAAGGTGTTCTCGCTCACTTCGCTTGCTCGAACAATTAAACCAAACTTCCGGAGGTTTCTGATGTCCAAAAAATTAAACGTTTAACCTATTAAAGGCATGTTTGTTAAAACAATTCATTTCTCAATGTAATGTGTTACGGGTTAAATAAAGGTTCCATTATTTCTCAAAAAATGCACAAGTGTTCCGTAGAAAAAAAGGTTGGAAACCACCGGTATAAAAAAAACACGTTGACGTCATCAGCACAAGGACTGTACTTAAGGCATAAGGGCATTCAAAATATTAATTGATTACCTAGGAACTAATTTTTCAAACGTCAAGTGAGATTTGTAAAAAAACCCTCATAAATCTACACCGTTTTATTTGGATTATTGTGAAGGGTATATTGGAACCATTTCGGGCAGTTTTTAGTATGGCACTGTGAAAAACGTTGTCATAAACCATTTGGCAAAGTTGATTTATCTCAAAGTAGAGATTAATTCCTTCAGGAAATCCTTCTGTTCTTAATGCGACGGCTTGACTTTTGATATGTTTTTATCCTATCTGCTGTTAGCATGTTAAAAGTGGGCATTGGATCAATTCTGATATATTGCATTTATATTTCATAATGACGTCTAATGGCATTGTATTCTGCCCGTATCATAAGTTAAAGGCACATTGCCATGATCTTCTCATTGTACAAATAACATTAAAAACAATAACAAAAACGTTTGTTTGAAAACACTACAATATCTGTTGTGATATTTGCCAGCAAATCATTCCCATTCTTGAAAGTTAATGCGATATCTTCAGTATGAAGGAGAAAGTAATCTGACAACATAGAAGATTTGTAACCAGACGTAAAGTCTGTATGCGCCATCTCTACAATACTTGTAAATTCGGTTCCCCTTGTTTCATTACTGCAGCAACATGTACAAATGGCGATTAAAAGATACTGCAGACTGTCTCCACTGCAGTGGAACCCAGGAGACTGCAAAACACATCGTCTTCCAGTGCCCAACAACCAGACTGGAGGGAGGTTTTGACACCGTCCTCAACTGTGATGAGGAATTCGGAAACTGGCTGAGGAGACATAATGTGGAGGTATTGCCATACGCTACTACTACTATTACTGCAGCCATTTTTATATTTCATGGATCTTCACCATAACTCATGTGGCTTATATCACTGTTTCTACCAGAAATAAAATATAAAAATTTTTGTTTTGTGGCTACGATCACGAGTATTCCCTAGTCATGTTTAATTCTCAAGAAAAATCTGCTTTTGCCAGTCTTTTTGGTTTGGCTCACAAGTAACCTGCCCTTCTTCGATGATAACATTCAGGAATATTTATTACGGATATTTTATTACAAACATTTTTTGTAACATATAATAAAAATTTTTACATTTTGGGGACAATCTGCTTGTAGACTAAGTTGTACAAGAACAAACTACCAACTTCGTGACTTTATGATGACAGAGCCATTACGAAAAACCTTCTGGTTACAACTTAAAGAAAACAAGAGGTTTTTCTCAATTGTATTCATCGTAGATATTCCTGGCATGCATACTATATGCAAAATATTGGTCTTACAGATAACCTAGACTGTGTCTGGTTAAGTCAAAACAGCCCAATTTGTTTTCAGTTGCCAAACGATAAGAACCAGAGGCCATATTAAAACCGATCTTGGCTTAACGACAGAAAACTACTTGATGTTTAATTTTATACCTGTTAATGCACAGATGAATAATACACACACAGATGTATGTATATATATACATACATAAATATATGTGTGTATAAAATAGTTTTCGACACACTAGAAATTAAAAATGCTTTATAAATCCTAACGCGGTGCTTTTCAATTTAACTGACAAAGTAACATACAGATTTATCAACTCCAAGACTGGTTTAGAAACTGTGAACTAAAAACCCCCTCAAACTCATCAATCAAAATAATTAGTCTGTAGTGAAGCTCAACTGGTTTACCAACCTGAATGAAAGAAAATCCTCTGCTTTCTTGGTTTTTGATATCGTTGATCTTTACCCATCAATATCAGAAGCACCTTTCATACATGCCTTGAAATAGAAAGTAAGGATGAAAAGTTATTAGGCATCGTAGAAAATCAATGTATTTTGACAAAGATACCCCTTGGGTCAAACTAGACAATAGCAATTTGTTGGACGTTACCATTGTTAGGTTTTATGGGATAAATGTATGCGAATTAATAGGACTTTATATCTTATATAAACTTTTGCGATGACATTGATAGAAAAACCCAGCAGAAGATGATAAAGAGATGACCTCTCTTAAAAGAGCAGGACATAGGAATGTGGTCGTATTCAGAAAAGACGTTTCGGCAATCTTTAAGAGTATGGTTTAAGAATAATTGCGCAAACTGACTTAAGGATGTTAATTATTTAGAAATAACCTTAGATTTGTCGAACAGCAACTTCTTTTCATTTAGGAAAACAAATAACCCTTTCTATCAATGCTCAATCCAACCAGCACACAAATCATTTAAAACAATTAGCTATCAATATCAACAATAAAATTTCTGCATTATCATAAGCAGGTTTGTAAAGCTGTACCTACATATGACAAGGCTTTGTAAGAAAGCTGGTTTTAGGGCAAG
The DNA here is from genome assembly GCA_003991215.1 of Morbakka virulenta. Lineage (NCBI taxonomy): Eukaryota > Metazoa > Cnidaria > Cubozoa > Carybdeida > Carukiidae > Morbakka > Morbakka virulenta. Next base: position 374,765 of record RDPX01000035.1, read on the forward strand.
TTGAAGTTTGAGCCTCCAAACGAGACCAGAGGTAAAGAAAAGAATAAATCTTGAATAGTCATTTGGCTTAATCTTTCTTTTAGCAAGAATGTGAAAACCAATATTGGAAAACATTTTCTAAAACTCATACAAAACCTTTTTCACAACGATCATTTGTTACACAAGATTTTCAATAAAAACATTTGAAAAGTTGAATATGGCTGTATGGATAATAAACAGTCAGCTATTAAGGGTTCGACGATGAAAAATGTCTAAGACAATGCAACACGGCCCAACAGAGACTAAAACTAAAACTGCCAGCTGGAGGGTAAATGTCTTAAATCGGAAACTTTTTATATAGCCGTGGTATCCTCTGAGAGCATGAAAGATAACGCGTACATCGCCATGACAAAATATGAGTTCAAAATGTCTTACGACAGTAAGAAACCATCTTTGACTAACGTAAAGTATACGTGGAGCACAGAGCTGCCACAAACATAAGCTCCTCTCCTCACTCTCGTATCTTGCAAAGACCTTCTCCATTTCCGGTTGACAAGCAACTGGTCAAATAAATTCTAGCTCTGTTGTTTGTAGAGTGTCAAGTAAGTTTGTGAAGGTCACCATGAGCAAATTTTGTGCCCTCGACAACTAAGTTGTTTAAGTTGCAGAATTCTGGCAACCTCTCCTTATTCTCGTTCATTACTCCTCAGTAGAGCAAGTTGATTTCTTTGGGATTCAGTTTCTCCCATAGCGATGACTTGATCAAAGCATTGAAGTGCTTCTATTTCGCTCTGGAGCTGGCAGTAGAAAAGGTGCTTCTCTTCCTTTGAATCATTTGCATGTGAATACATCTGGATGAGTTTTCTTGCTTGCCCTTCAGTAAGACTTTTATTAACCTATTGTTGATTCCGTTCCATTCCATTAGGCAGCTTAAGCCCCCTTCGTTTGCAATTTGCTCCTTCATGATTCTGAACATTACCTTTTCTGATTGTATTACAATTTCTCCAGTGATTATCTCTGGGCTGCAGCTGCCTTTCCACCGGCCTTCACTGATTCCCATGATGTGTAGACAGTTTTGTCGCATTTTACAAACTTTTATGGCAGTGATGTCTTGAAGGCTGTTAGGATTTCCATTACAATCAGTGGTCGCCACCGCAGCGTCGCACGCACATTGTCTACGAATTTTACGTAAATATGATCAACAAGAATGACTCGTTGTTTTTTAAATGTGTAATCAGTAGACTTGCCTTGAACACGTAATCAATATTGTTATTTGCAGGTTGTTTATGCCAATTGGCACTGAGACTGACTAATGTTTACGCAAATTATTTATCCTGTTTCCCTTTATTCTTATTGGTAGATATTTTTGTAAGTTCCTTTTAGAACAAATTATTAATATGCGTTATATTGGTAGAAGTAAATAGCTGTAAGCTGAGATAGAAGAGGAATATAAGACTTAGCAAGGATGTGCAGTGATTTTCTCACGAGTTTACTGTCGAATACTTTCAAGAATTCGTAGAATTAGAACCAGGGAGTTTACAGTCACAACAAAGACTTTGGCTTCAAGCAGCTATATACGTCCCAGGCTGAGATTTGGGAAAATCTCCCCCAAAATTTTGAGTGTTCCTTGCTATTTTCGTAACGTAATATTTTACGAAATTGGGTTGCTAGCTCAATGGTCAATCCCAAGCCTAAATAGGCTGGGGATTAGCTTTAGTTTGACCCAAAGGCAAGCAAGCCCTTGCACCGCAACAGAAATTTCTCTGCAATGGGAGGAATTTCAAGTTTGTTGAAAGAAATAGATTCATCAGCTTGCTCAGATTGATTGCTATGAGCAATGACAGAATAGTAACGAGCAATGAGGTATAGAAGAGATCGAGATTTGACCTTGTAACTACGAACAGGTGTAGATGTTTCCTTACTCAGTTAAATGTATTTCACGAATTTAGTTGGAGAGCCAGAAGGCGATTTGCCAAAGACTAAATGCAATATCACCAAGAAGCTGACAAATATATCTCAGACAGTCTGACAAATTTCAATAAAGGTTTTGATAATGTGACTTATCAACAAGATCTAATTGTACAATGCTCAGGAACAGAAATCAAAAAGAGATCTGAAAGAGAAAATTGTTCTGAGTCGAGATCAGGACTTCTTGTGGGAAAATCAACAAGATTTGCGGGATGGTAAGCAAAAGCGGAGTTGTAAGTAATATCTCTCTGTCTGCCTGTTCAATGAAAATGCGTCAGCCAGGTCATGTAATTGAAGTACTTAAGTCACCAATGACAAAGATGTACTAGTATTGTGATGTTTGTCCAATGCCCTGTCAATGGAGCCTGATACTGTCTCAATAACTGAGCAAGACATAGAAGATGGAGATTGATACCAGAAAACCGAGTTGCAAGTAGTCCCTGGGAGAGGCAACCTAAAACACATGAAAGGCTTGTCTTTAGATTTAGGTTCTTGTAATGCGACAGCTGGGAGCCCCTATCGAACATAAATAAGAAGATTATAAAAATGAGTTTATTCGAAAGAAAAGGAAAAACATCGACAGGAATATCAATACCATTAATACTAATACTGAGACTCACCTAACAAAGCGCAAGAATAAGAGGAGAGTCAGAATGAAGCAGAACTTTCATAAAAGAGAAATTGAAACAAAGACCTTTGACATTACCCAAAATTAAAGAGAGACCAATTTTTCAAAATAATAAGCTTTTCCGAATCTGTGCAGAGCCATGTACTTAGTTTAGACTCTCGCATGCGGAGTCAGCTTTTGGTCCGGAGATTATTTGCAGCCTGCTGACCATTCAAGGCATATCTTGTACTGGGGTCCTTTCGTTTAGTTAAAATTGCTAGAGAACAATTGGAATAAAAATAGATGTCCAAAACCACCATTCAGAAGGAGACCATCAGCAAACCGACTAAGTGAGCCCTAACTAACTAACTAACTAACTAACTAACTAACTAACTAACTAACTAACTAACTAACTAACTAACTAATTTATTAATTAATTATTTAAGTAACCAACTAAGAAACTAACTAAATTTTATTTATTGTCCTCTACTGTAAACAGCGGGACTTTTACGACAGTAAAAGATACACAAAAAAACAAACTGCAGCTTTTTCAAACAATTATTTTCTTTTGATTAGTTTTGCTAAGTATATAATATACGAAAAAAAATAAAGCTAATGGATTTTTTTTCGAGGAGCGAACGTAGCGAGCGACCGAGAGTACCTTACTAAAGGCCNCTAACTAACTAACTAACTAACTAACTAACTAACTAACTAACTAACTAACTAACTAATTTATTAATTAATTATTTAAGTAACCAACTAAGAAACTAACTAAATTTTATTTATTGTCCTCTACTGTAAACAGCGGGACTTTTACGACAGTAAAAGATACACAAAAAAACAAACTGCAGCTTTTTCAAACAATTATTTTCTTTTGATTAGTTTTGCTAAGTATATAATATACGAAAAAAAATAAAGCTAATGGATTTTTTTTCGAGGAGCGAACGTAGCGAGCGACCGAGAGTACCTTACTAAAGGCCATAAAATTTTATATATGGTGGTGAAAAAAAGTTGCGTGAAAACTATCCAAACTTCGAAATGGTAAGAGATACAAGCAATTGTATTAAAACAAAATTTGTTTAAAATACCCAACTTTAGGGGGAGGGAGCGTCACTGAAGTATCATTTTTCGCTAGTTCAGCTTCATGAATATTTTTTGAATCTTTTGAAAATTTGGAAAATTTTTTGAAAAAAACCGTAAAAAATTTTTGGAAAATTTTCGAATTTTTTTTCCTTTGGCAACATCCTTGGCATGTGGGGAGTACGTGTGCAAATTTTCATCAAGGTTGGTCCAGGAATCTACGAGGAGTCTGTGAAGCAAAAAGTGATGCTGACCTTCAGCAAGAGTATAAACTTGGACAGATGATATTTGAGTAAATACTATGGTAAAGGTATTTCAGGTGGACAAAATCACTGTGAAATAGATAGTACTAATACTGAAAAGCTAATTGATTAGAAATTTATATACACTTTGGTGTAGAACACCGAAGAGAAATAAATAGAAAGAACAAAAGCAGAGTGTGTAGCCCGCCATGCTGTTATAAATTGTAAAATGCAATTTCCTTTTGTTTTATTGTCAGCATGTTGGTCCAAAGCTCACCCTTATATTAATACACATAAAATTAATGCCAATTTTCGTGTGTATTAAGATTAGGGGAAAGTTGGATGGTACATTTTGTCTTTTCATATGTAAATCTATTAATTAATGCAAGCTTGGTTCTTCGAACACCTTCAACACCTGAATGTGGACGTCTATTTCCTGCTTAGAGTTCACCCAACTAAAGAAAGTTCCAGACTCTCCTTGGAATTTGTTATCTTTCACGAATACTTTAATACGAATAACCTGTTAAAGTGAAAATGTAATTGAAATTTCCCTTTGGCTGTTAATAGAGTTAGTTGACATATTTCTTTCAATAAATGGCTTTAAAAGTTTGGTAATAGGTGTTATTATTTGTACTAATAACTGTTTAGATTTTTTGCCAACAAATTGATGTTTTTCAGTACGTTCTATAAATACGTGGTGGGCACATTATCACAAGCTGGTTACAAATCTGCAGAAAACATATTAATAGCAGTGTATTTTGTAGTTATACATTTTAAACGTTAGCAACATTTTGCAGAACCCCCTTTACAGCTACCTGTGATTTCTCAATACTGTCATAATCCAGTAAGAAAATTTCTAATTTACTTCCAATTGAAAGGGTATTCCTCATTCTTGCATCCTACCAATTAGATAGCCTTCCAGTTGAAAGACAAGGCAATGTAATGACCTTCCCTTGTCTTTTAATTGGAAATTTTTTAACTTTAATTTCTCTTCTTTGGATACGTCAACATGAATTAATAACATTGACGTTTCTTGCCCTCGGAGGATGTTGCTGATCATAGATCTCCACTCTACTCTGTTTGTCGCCATTCTCACAAAGTCTGTTGATCTCTTCTTCTCTGTCAGGTGCATAATGCAAGTACAAAGGTCAATTTCTGCCTACCACTGCCTCATTTTTATTTAACTTAACTCACAAGCATATTATTTTCAAAACTGTTATTCCTGATTATAGATCTAAACAAATCTTACTTGTCTGCCTTTGATCAAATGAAATAGGGGTTTTAATGTATTTCAAATTGTCAAGGACTGCTTCATTTGAGACATAGAGTAGGAAAGACAGAGCACTCCAAAACAAACTTAATACTCAGCTTTCTTGTCTTCTGTACATTTCTTAACCGTGCTTAGAATCTGCCAGAAATAAATAAAAAACATCTATACCTCCCTGAAACTTTCCAAATTAAAAACAAAATATGTTGAAAATTGTCTACTTTCGTTATTCAAGATTTCCAATTGTTTCTATTAGAAATAAAAAATAGGATACTTTTGTCGAATACTAAATAAGTTATAACAACTTTTTGAAGCACCACTTACTGTTTTTATGTAGTTTGCATTTTTTGCCTCTAAAATGCTCATCAATTAAGATCAATTCTATTAATCTCTTGATTGTTTTTAACTAGGGTGAAAGTTATTACAATTTTTTATTATATAAACCTCCTGCTAGTTGACAAAATAGTTGTGAGGTATTACAAAATGATCAGTTCGCAACTTAGTTGATTTTAATTTTGTATTTGTGGAGAATGTGTGTTTGGTAGGACTAAGTAACTTTGTACTATTTCAAAAGCAAATTGCTTTAAAAATATGAAATAAAATATGTTGTTTTTATGAAGGATTTTCAGGAGGAAATTTGGGAATGGGATGAACTGAAGTTAATGAACAACGTTTAAAGACTCTTTAGAAAAAAGAAGCAAAGAAAATAATTTGTTTATCATCAATAATCACAGATAAGATTAAAAACAAGACTAGAATCTTTGGAGGAAAACAAACTTCTTTGTAATGCGAGAAAAAAAAGTAAAGTGTTTGATACAAAATCTAGTTTAAAGTAAGTCAGATACAAGGAATGAAAGAAAACCTGCCTACAACTTCCATCGTTACGTTATCAACATGCAGAGGTTAATTTTGAAACGATCACTCAATTTCTTCAGGCTTCCCCGTTCCCCTTTTTTCTCTCCTTTTGATTTACAGAGCTGTGAGATTGAATTTCTTAGGATAAAATACAGAATAATGCTTTTCACTCTTTTTGCCAATTGTTAGTCTGAAGATTACCATCCTTTGCAAAACTTGTTGGGCGTTCAGACAAGTTCCTCTTCTCTTCATTGTACTTCTTGAATTTTCAAATTGAAATATATCTCTGATATATCAGGGTCTTTTTTCTCGAAAGAATTCCCTTTACATTGGTAAATGAGTAGGCAAACATACATAAGCCTAAAATAGACAGAACTTTCAATAATACAAAATACAAAAACACGCACATTGAAGAGTATAAATAAAAACCCTTTTCTACCTCCAACTGATAACCAAACTTGTAAAATGTAAGCTGATAAGACTATTCTCTTATTTTAAGATAAGTCACAGGGTAAGAGTGATCAAACACTCTCACTCTGTGAGGCAATAAACCACTATACTAAACTCTTACGACCTGGCTTTGCAGTAATTGTGTCATTCTAAACCCAAATTGAGACAGAGCATCAAAGAAGAAGAAGGAAGAAACTGAAACGAACGAAGAATTTGGCTCTGAACACATAAAAATCTGATAATTGCAAATTCCTCAGTATCCATCTAGATCAATTATTATCGCTGAGTTATTCAGTAAGTCGTCTGCAAAATACCTCAAAAAATAGGAGAGACAGAAAATCTGACGATGTTTGGTTTCTTAGTAAGTGTGATAAAAAGTTAAAAGCATGATACCTCAGTCTGATAAATGCAATGGAAGTTTAGCTGGTTTAGATAATGAACATGAAAAGCAATGCAAAAGAAGTAATTTTGCGTCCGTTGTCGTGCTTGTTATCCAGCTGGAGCAACTCCTACTAAAGCAGTGTTATCAAATGTCTAACCTTTAAACTCTATATTTACAATTGATACTAGTCTGTTTTCTTCATCACATTGAAGTGGCAAACGAGCAAAGCCTTGTATTGTTCCTGATTGACTCAAAGATCTTGTTGGCTCCTTTGAAATGTACGTTTGAGCCACTAACACAAAACCAGCTGTAACGTTTGCTTTAGGAATACAATACGTAAGCCAAATTGACTTGACTCTTAAAAAGAATGTATTTTTCATCAGCAAAAACAAATGTCTTTGGAATGCTTAATAGGTAATTAGCATCTAAACGAAGAAAAAATTTCCATTTATGTCTTCATCACAGAATGTTCAATGAAAAAAATATACATGTGTAACTGTGAGAACATACAAACTATCTTTTCAAGAAAATATAATATAAACAGTAAACAAGAGATATGTAGATAAATTTTTCAAAGATCGGAACTCCGCCACCCTAAATCAACTTTGGATCACTAATATTTTAAAATTTTCGCAGCACATTTTACAACCAAAGGTATGAGAAGCCTCTTTTAATTGTCCATATCTATCTCCATATCTAAACAAACAGAAATCTTTATTCAGTAACGACATTTAAATACCTAGGCAAATTAACGAAAATAATGCACTAGTGCTAGAAGAACTTTATGACCATTAATATGACCCTTTTTGCCTCTGTTCAAAACAACATCTACAATCTCTAATTCCTATCCCCTCCCCACTTCCTTTGCCCAATGCTACGAATTTTAGGATATTTAATGAAGAAATATGTACAANAATTTTCGCAGCACATTTTACAACCAAAGGTATGAGAAGCCTCTTTTAATTGTCCATATCTATCTCCATATCTAAGCAAACAGCAATCTTTATTCAATAATGACATTCAAATAAATAGACATTGTAACTCACAAATCAAAGAAAAATAATGCACTTTTCTAAAAAAACTATATGACCATTAATATGACCCTTTTTGCCTCTGTTCAAGACAACATCTACAACCCCTAACTGCTATCCCCTCCCCACTCCCTTAGCCCAATGATATTTAATGAAGAAATATGTACAAGTTTAGGGCTGCAGTTGTTAGACAAGACTTTTGCTAACAGAACTCATACCACCACCTTGTGAAAATTGACAAGTAGAATCGTGAAACGCAAGTCCTAAACAAGCTCACAGTGGTTATTCCTAATCATCGAAAAATTCCCCATTGATAAAAACGTGCCTGAACCAGATGATACACGTATTCTTATTGCGTTGCTTGCATTCTTATTTGAAAAGGAAAAAACAAATCATCTTTTAATAAAGCTCGCTGTTTCTAATTTTTATAAACTTTACAGCCTCCTTGTTCTTACTTGATTTCTTTTGCTTCAATGTCACGACTGTACAGTTAAAGTACTGTTTCCATGCTCCTTGTAACTAAGAAAACACAGTATTGTAGTAAAAGGTCATGAAATAAGTGAGATATTAGTTGGATGTTACAAATGTCTAATGTATCTACAAAAAGATACCAATTAGCGTTTTCATAAAGCAATAGGCAAAAGAACAATTATTCAGGCCCAGATTAAGGATACTACGGGATACTTAATAAAAAAGTTCGTATTTCCAAAATAACAACAACAAAATAACAAAAAGTAACACGAATATATGAATTTGATAATTTATGGCAAATTTAAAAAATGAATTACTGTATAACATCGGACCTTATTAGTGTATAGTAATTTTAATTACTTTTTCTTGCCTTACTGTTTACAAAATTGTGAATAATATCGCGATGGTTGACACTTACAATATTATTTTATAAACTTAGAAATTCCTTACAATATTATTTTAAATGTCTAAAAGAGATGTCGCAAAAGTGTGTTCTTAACATGATCGAGCGTAAGACGTACTTTCTCTGCAATGCAATTAGTAACCAAGAGTTCTTGAACAATGATTGTAAAACTTTCGACTTTTTAAGACTTGGGCCTGAGTAATATTGTTACCTTGCAGGGTTTGCCAACTGAAACTTTACACTGTACTTTTTTTTGCTTCTCCGACCATATCTTTAGAAAATTTAGTCGATGGTTGGTAGTCTCCTCAGGAGGAAGACCCTAGCAAGAATGGTGAAGACCTAAAGAGGACCCCCAGATAGCGACGATATTCGTAATGCATTGCAAGTTAGAAGTAAGAGAGTTTTTTGTCTTTTCATGAAGATGATTTATCTGTTTTTACCACTGAATGCAATTGGAACCTTGGTTGTTGTACGACAGTACAGATGGTCATCTGGAAGATTTATCTTCATCGGCATCACTTCCGACCACGAAATCCGAAATCGAATCCACCTGGATTTTTAAAGAAAAATAACATAAAAAAACTTGTATATGTCTTTATCAGCATCTGTCAGGTAATCGTTCTTTGGCCATTTAATACATGAACGACAAATGATTATCGTAAAAGTTGTGAGTCGAGACCACAAACAAAGTTAGTCAATCACCTCTGAATTCTCTGCAATATCCTAAGCCACTCATGCATACACGTTTTTTTCAAATTTTTCTAAGAAGGCAAGGCAATTTTTGGCATCAGTGAGCCTAGCTTTGCCACCACTCATATATATTCAAAATGATATGATGGAGCTCCAGAGAAAGGGCATCATCTGCCTTATAAACGTTGATTACAAACTCTTAACTGAAACAAACAAATTCTTCATGACGACTGAATACGCAATGTACCTCGTCGTTTCATTTCAGAAAAGTGAAATTCATATGCAACAGTCATAGGAACATAACTCTTAGCCTCCTAAATCTAGACTAAGGAAAAGCTTTTGACTTTGTTGTTTGAGTCTTTCTAGATAAAACGATTTCAAATATGCGCTTGATCCCAGTTTTCGGTCAGCGGGAAAAATATATGTATTTTAACATCAAAACAATAATAACCAATAATGGTCAGGGTGAAGAGTTGACCTACATGAAGGCCAGCTGTCACATGCCGTGGTCATAAACAAGATACAGTACATACACAATATAAACATCAAGCCAAACAAAAGAAGAATGTTGATGTTGTAGAGGAATACTGGGCCAATTTACCTGGCAAATATACATGGGTGTTAAGTTTCTCAACCATGCCTAGCAGGTGATACTGCAAGTGGATCAGAGAAGATGGAAGACAAGCATGACATAAAGAATTACGACGTATTTTGATTCAAACGTTTGCGTACTACGTCTAGAAAACATTGATAAATTGATATGGACTACACGATGTAATGACTTTTCAGTAACAGGTTAACGCTGGGTAGACCAAAGTCCTTGAATACAGACGACTCATCATAATTAGCCTGACAATGAAGAAGATGCCAACTGATGATATGGAAAAGCGACACCTGTCAGTGCCAAAGAGAGAAGCATTCGTCTGTGTCATAAAGATAAAGAGATGTCGTGTTTAACAACAACGATCTATGATATTGAATCTGGTAAAAATGTGGATGTTTATTACAGCAGACGAATCAGCCTGTAATTTTATTTTTCTAGAGGAACTTCGTAAACTGCACCTTGTCATAATCTAGGATTTTTGTTAAGCACAACAGCACACCTTTACTCTTCAATATTACACCCGTGGCATATTGTAAACACATATCAAACAAAACCGAAGTAGTATGAGGGTCAGAATCAGCAGAGGGTATTAGGAATGATCTAACAGTTAGATAATTCATAAAAATGGTTCCCAACGGGGTCGTTGGAAAATTTTCTGGCAGTAGGGAAGCGCTGTTAGAAATAAGACGACCATAACAAAATCTGCCAAAAATAAAGTAGGACACTTTATTTAAGATCACACCAAATGATTCATGTACAAGGGGAGAACCTCTTAAAACATGCAAAAGGATCTTTTGAAATGTTGTTATCTCTTAAAGTTCATTGTTTACTTTATTAGCTGCGTTAATCATGTTTAGATACTATGAAAGAAAAAACAATGGAGATTACCATCAGATATAGTTGTGCCAAAAGCGCCCTTTGTTTTACGTAGCGTTCAACATTTGATTTTAAAAATGAATGAAGCCAGACTTCCGGTACTCCTTGTGATAAGGAAGGGACTAATTCCTTGTGTAGGGTCTCACTTGTTAAACTTACCTTCAAACAGATACGACACTGTTTGAATATCGATTTAGTGCACAAACAGCAGAGATTTTTGCAGTTTTTGGCTTCTCAGGAAAATGGCAGAGAAGAGAAAGTCAGTATTCAATCGATTATTTAAAATTTGGATTCATTCCATCACCTCTAAATGAACAACAGCCGATGTGTTTATTGTGTAAAGCTGTATTTTCGAACAACGCTATGAAACCATCAAGGTTGAGCAAACATTTGGAACGTAAACACGAAGATAAGGCCAACGAAGATGCGAGTTTTTTTCGAAAATTAAAGAAGCAATACACCAAATGAACGACTGTTACGTCTCTTTTTCAGAAGACAGAAAAACAAAACAACAAGCGCCTTATTACCTCTTGCAACCTATCTTTAATGATCGCAAAATGTGCGAAACCGCATACCATTGGAGAGACACTGATTCTACCTGCAGTGAAGGAAGTTATCACAACAGTGATGGAGTGTGATGCCAGTGGAATCTTGTCGTCAATCTCGCTCAGCAACCATTCTGTGTCCCGCAGAATTGACGACATGACTGATAATATCGAGTCAAAGCTCTGTGACGATCTGACGAACTGCGACTTTGCCATTCAGTTAGATGAACCTACCTTGTGAGATAGTGAGGCCTTGCTCTTGGCATATGTGCGCTATTTGAGGGATAATTCTGTCACAAAGGAACTTTTATTCGCGCGATCTCTAGCCACGGGCACGAAAGGCTTCTCCATGATTGAAGTGCTAAAGGAATTTTTCAACGAGAAAAGCATTCCTTTGAAAAATATCATTGCATGTGCTACTGATGGTGCCCCAGCAATGATCGGTAGTCAGCGTGGTTTTGTAGCTCACCTAAAAAACGAATCATCTTGAGTATTTGCGATTCACTGCGTAATCTATCGTCAACATGTCGTCGATAAAAGACTGAGTGAGCGCCTGAAATCTTTACTGCGTACTGTAATCAAAGCTGTGAATACAATCAAGGCTCATCCTCTTAACGATCGTTTAATTCGCCAGCTCTGCATAAAAATGACGAATCTTTCGAATGGCTTCTGTTTCACACAGATGTTCGTTGGCTCTCGAAAGGTAACTGTTTGGAGCGTTTTTATGTACTCTATGATACGATAATTGAACCTTTAGAAAAACTTGATAGCTCACTCTGCGAGGCCGTTATGTCTTCAAAACATGATCTGGCATATCTGTGGGACTTCTTCAAAAAAAAATGAATCAAATGAATCGAAAGCTGCAAGGCCAAGGCATGAATTAAGGCAAAAGGAATCATTATGTCTTTCATCGATAAATTGATGCTTTTTAAACAAAATATTGACTGTCAAGACCTACATCAGTTTCTTAGTCTGCAAAAACTTGAAAATAAACTAGATGAGTCTGATTATAAAACGTATTGTGCTATTCCCATCCCATATAGATGTGACCACACTACAGCAATCGTTGTGGGAGGGAATGATCGAAATATAAAACGATATTGAAGCTAAAGCCAGGTTTAATCGTCTGGGCTATGACGTTTTTTGGATCTGCGAATGGTTTTCTTATCCCGCTCTGTAGGAACACGTTAAACTGTTCGTGGTTTTCAACCTCATACTTGGTCGAAAAAGGCTTCAGTGCTGTGCTCCAGGTTTTGAGTAAGCAGAGAAATCGCCTTGACATAACAACAATGGGGATCTAAGACTCTTTCTCCTAAACATTAAGCCAGATATCAATACATTAGACGAATGTCATCAGGCACAAGGTGCGCACTGAACACTGAACAGTAATAATACATCGTGGGGTTTTTTTAAGTACCGAGCATCAGTGACTCAATATTTTGGGAGTTGACAACATTTATCAGGAATTACACCACATGTTTGCATAACACAGTACTTCAACTGTATATACATATTTATTTTTAGTAAATTAGCAAATGGCTTTGATTGTTCTAAAAACGGTTAAACTGACTTCATTTTCAATGAGAACCTTTGAATCACCAGTTTGTGGTTAATAAGTGCATCGTGGGGTTTTCTTCAGTACCGACCATCAGTGACTCAATATTTTGGGAGTTGACAACATTTATCAGGAATTACACCACATGTTTGCATAACACAGTACTTCAACTGTATATACATATTTATTTTTAGTATATTAGCAAATGGCTTTGATTGTTCTAAAAACGGTTAAACTGACTTCATTTTCAATGGGAACCTTTGAATCGACAGTTTGTAATTCATAATTAAACTGCTGTTCTGTGCGTTTTTAAAATCAAATACCAATTACTTTTGTTTTGGAGAAAAGAAAGTTGATTTCATCGAATTATCTTCTGTTGAGAATTTCAAGGAAGGATTTTTTTCATTTTTATGGAGGAATGGGGTGGGGGACGTTAAACGTTTTTTATATTCACAAAGGGGGCGTTTACCAAGAAAAGGTTGGGAAACACTGATCTAACTGACGGCGAAAAAGATGGTTTGTTTGACCATGAATTCACGGATTTCGTATAAAAAAAGTATTGTATATTATAAAGAACAGTTTGTGAGAAAGTTTATTCTCAATATCACAAAAATAGTATACAGTGGAGCAATAAAATGCATAATCTTGTACATTGCAATAGAATTTAAAGGATGTAAGTAATAGGTAATGAACACGATCATGGAAATTATTGGTTGTAATCCATTATTTTCATATTTGAATTTGTGTTTACTTCAAACATTCTGTTGACTTTCTTAAAAAGTGTGTTCTTCTAAGTTGATTGAAATTACCAAGCTCAAATTGTTTTGAATCTTAATATTTAAATAGAATTAAAATGCAAATCTCTGACAAATTGTGTTCTTACTAAAGAAAACGGGTATAGTCTATTAAATTTAAGATTCATTACTCTAACAGTAGTGCAACATATGATTTTACCTTCAGATCAAGATTTTTTTTGACAAATAAATCTTTTAGCAGAGAAATTAAATATATTAACAGTTGTTACCGTTTTCTAAAATAATAAGCAAATCATCGCGAATTGATGCTATGTATTGATGCGAATTGATGCTACCTAACATGGTCAGTACAATCATGAAGTTAAATTAATTGATCTTAAAACATTGGGACACTAGCAAAATCTGTCTTTAGGGTTGAAAATAATTTATCTGCAGAAGATATTTCAACCTTCATTTGAGATTTCTATTCAAATTTAGCTTTTCTTGTTAAAATATTTGATCTCGTAAAAAATAATAACTTTATTTACGCACTACATAGTCATTTCTTGTTTTTTAAAAAAAGTCATTTCATGTCTACTCTTTTCTGTCTGTATATCACTCGTAAAATTAAATCCATGCTGACTTCTGTTCTGTCCCACATAAGATCCTTTGATGATGCCATCGGAGAAGTGTCTTTTATTTCACGGTACATTGTGCTTGAAATAAAAAATACTTTGTCAAGAGGCCATAAGTACCCCAAAGATGAAGAGATGGTTACTGATGACCATCGAAAGAGCCAAATACAATTCCTATAAATCAGGCACATATCCCCAGGGGGCACGGGGGCAGTGTCCCAAATGAACAACTGAAATAATTTCCCGCCCTAGGATTATTGACTTGGAGATTAAAAACTAGATTTTTAAATAAAATGTATCTTAGTTATTGTCTTGGGCCTAGGGTATTTACGTGGGAATGCATAGCCGGATTTCAAGAAAAGTAATTTTAGAACTAACTGTTCTATCAACTATCAATCAGGAATAATACCTTATTTATTTTTTCTTATCGTTATTACCCCTCCTCACCTGATATCTTGCTATTTCATTTTGATTGTATCTTTTCCTACCCCCTGTGTACCTCCAGTAAATAAAGCCATACTAACACTCCCTTGCCACTTACGTAATTCTCTTTAATGGCTAGTTTTGTTTTAATTGTACAAACCGTCTGGTTAGAACAGCAACAGAATAGTTTACAATTTACGAGAAACACGCGTGTTATATATTTGCTCCAGATTTTGGAATACGTATTATCATTAATATATAATCATCTGGTCTGTTTTCTTTATCCGTATAATCGTAACAGTATAAAAAGTTTACCGTAGCATTTTGGAAAAACGAGACCCAATCAGGAGAAACAAAATTTATTAACACAAGGAGCCGGCACCAACCCTTTATTTTTACCCACCAAAAAGAAATAGCGCATTGATCTTGCAAATAACTCTCATGTGAATCTAAAAGACCTTCCAAAGAATTAACCAAATCGCAAAAAATCCTCAGTGAATACTCGAAAACTGCTTTTGAGAAAAAAACGCTCTTTCTGTTCTAAATGTTTCAAAATAGAGAGTGGATAGAATATATCAGAGGCGTTGCATGTCTTAGATTTCCATTCAGTCTTTGCCAACAAAGACGGGCCGTTTTGCACCAATGGAGTTTGAAATTGGAAGCACGCTTTAGGAACTCGAGTAAAACCTAAAGGATTTGCACATCATACTCGCCCCAAATCTCGTAAAGATACAATGAAGCTTTGGGAGGAAAACAAAAGATGGGAGATCATTTGATTTGGTGTTTATATGAATACCTGAACAAAGTACTTGGCTGGAAATTTACCTTGATAATTTTAAGCATCCAGTTTTTCATATTCAATCAGAGCAAAGAAAATCGAAATAAAAAACCAGTAGCTCTGTAAAAGAAGCGAAGTGTTTTATAGTAGTTATAACAGATGGAAGTATTGACAAGCTTTTGCGTGACCCAGCAAGGGTTGTTGTGCGTTATTTCAATCAAGACAATAAGATTGGAGAACATGCGATGTGTGTGGTTGAAGAAAAAGAAGAGAGATCCGCAAAAGGTTGTCTGACATTTTGAGCACATCTTTTCAAGATAATGACCTCAATTGTGGAAGTGTGATGGCAGATAGCTTCGATGGGTATCAACAACAAAAAACACTACAACTTGATTTTCAAAGCCTTTGTTCTAATCAAACGTGAACTCCCTAAAGAGAACACGAAATTGTAGATAGCTGATTGCATAGACTAAAACTAAAACTACATGTGAGATTTTAGCGTATTTATCGATTTAAAAGGTAACTACGGGCTAAACAGAATTATACAAAATTAAGAAAAACAGAAAAGGTGTGTATGAGAAAATATA
Organism: Morbakka virulenta; assembly: GCA_003991215.1. NCBI lineage: Eukaryota > Metazoa > Cnidaria > Cubozoa > Carybdeida > Carukiidae > Morbakka > Morbakka virulenta. The sequence continues at coordinate 390,927 of RDPX01000035.1, forward strand.
AGAAACACGACCAGTCAATAGCAAAGGAATCTTAGAATGAATGAGTAGAAAAAATAGGGTGTCATAACAAAAGCATTGTTTCCCAATGCTATGATAAAAAAAGTGTAATAAGTGGAGAGAAAGGCATCTTGCAAAAAGCTCCTATCAGAAGAATTTGTACATTCATTGTTACTGTCACAAATGGAATCTTCTTATTAATTAAATGATAGACAAAAAACCTAAGGCTTGTACTCATTAATCACTTATTAAAAGTTTCTATGACTGCTTAAAATTAAAAGATCTTAGAGATAAATATGAGTGACTCAAACTGAAGAGACTAAGATTCAGGCTTGACAAGTGACTTGGACTGATGATTGCTTCAAACAGTGCAGTACAGCCAAATCAGTGAAACGTGAACATAGAGTCACTTGCAAAGGGTTATATGATCAGGTTTGTAAACCATTTTTCATTTTATTGTTCAAATTTTTAAGCGAATTCTTTTCATTTTGTTGTGGTGAAATTCAATCCCATCAACACATTAATTTGCCAAATGATAGGTATTCGAGGTGATATCAAAACCGTTGATGAGGACTTCCGTTTGTTTTTCAATGACAATGTCTTAGATATTTAGCATTTTTCTTTTTATCATACGCATGTATAGGAACAGTAAATATGAAAAGTCAGGTGTTCCATTCTTCCACTAGAAATATACCAAATGTTTTGAAGGTAATAAATAAATGCCGCAGGATTGTCTTAGTTACGTTGACGTAATTAAAACAACACAAACTGGACTAAACTAATGTTGCTAAAACTACAGTCAGATAAGGCTAATATCTCGTTACTTGGAATAAAGTGGTATCAATAACCAGCTTTTATTACCCCAGTCCTTAGTAACCAACTTTTCTACAACTGTAGCCAATCGAAGTAGACCACAAATACTCTTTTTTATTTAGCAACAAGAACAATAAGATGCAATCTCCTTCCGTTAGCTAGACTCGAGACCAGGGGTGGGCAACCTACGGCCTGCGAGAAGAATTTTCATGGCCCGTGAGGCCATAAAATTATATAACTTTTTGTTAGCAAATATAATTGTCTAGCGGTTGCAGGTATTGAATATATTGAATGAAACATATAACTTTGTCAAACTTGACATTCAGGAAAAACTTTTTCACTTGGATAACTGCGAGCCACACTTCGGCAGCAACACCGATGCGATTTTTCACCAGGGTAATTTTGACTGCTTGTAAACGGGCACGCTGGTGTGATTTCACTCCACTTTCGCAGCGAGGACGGCAATACTGACAACGAGGTTAATTTACATAACTTGTCTTTTGTTTTTCTCTTTCTTTCTCTCTATATTTGAAGAAAGTGCGCGAACAAAATTGAATGATATGGATGACAATGTAACTTGAGTTGAAGTGACAATAATTTATATGCAGCTTTTTCTTTCATTGATTTTGACGTCATTTTTCCCCGGTAATAGGATCTCAGACGGTGCCCTCCAGAGGGACTTGGATTTGGGAGTAAGGAATGATTTGGCCAGGTACCCTAATTCCTAATGCCAACCAATGGCTATTTCTTTTGTAAAGTTCGAACTTCTTTATATCCGCTCGGGGAATCGAACCCGAAAACTCTTGATTACGGTGCAACTGCACTAACCGTTAAGCCATGGCTCCTCTTAATTTCTATACAATTTTGAAATATTTAAACTATTAGTGTTTTCTGCAACTTTAAGGGTAAAGTTGAAATTGTAAATGATTTTTCCATAAAATCCAATCTATTTATCGCAAAAATAATTTTGTTGGAAAATATATGTATTTCTTCAAATGTTGCCTTGTCTGATTGTAAACGTTAGGTAAGCTATATTGACTGGCTGCAGATGACATGTACTTGAGTACAACCTGCCACATAGTGGTACGAGAGTAAAACCTTCCTGCTTTTCAGCTTATTCTGGAAAAATGGAGGTGTAAACATCTTTCAGAACTAAAAAACAAAAACCGTCATAGACCAGAACTGAAACGGATCCAATAGTTAACTATTCTTATTATAGGCTTAATGATGCTGAGGCTGAAGAGTACCTAGTATCTAGAGCTGGTAGAAGAATCCAACTATTTTGTCAATTATAGTTTCAAAACAGCAAGGGACAAAATAGTAATCCTAGTTTTTGCTACACCACTGTGTAAGAGAATGCGAGAAAAAACTACCTCTAACTTATTTAAGGAAAAGAAAGAATATACGTCTGAAAATCATATGATAACTGCAAATATCAACACTTTGAATCAAGGTGCCAGGCCAAAAAAACTCGAATGGTTTTAAGGTCATTACCATGCAGAAACCTTGCAATATACAAAGTGATTAAAAAACTGAAGAATAAAAGCAAGGAAGAGGTTATACTCTACTGATTGTTAATTAGAATTTGAATTGGAGGATTGAATAATAGAGAATAGTGGGATCCTTTGATCTTTAAAGGAAGAATGGAAGAAAAAGGATATTAATCGAATTTTCCAAAGGGAGAAGAAATTTGACTGAAGACAACTTAGTGGAGGATATACATGGAAATGACCAAGGGATGCAAAAAATTTTATCTAGACTTCACATTCGGTGAAAAACAACCTTTGAACAAGAGCCACGGTGAAAAGCTTTATCCTGGTACCACTGCAGATTACAACTGCAATTTTTTGGCTTTAAAGATCAGACTGAAGCCCTTTGAGATATAGTGTGCTGAAAAGGTAGAAGCGTGAAAGGAAAAAAAGGGTTGCTTTATGGCCAGGGATTCTGTAAAAAAGCCAATAGTTTACCTTTCAAAAATACGACAAAAATACCAGGAACAACCAATAAAGTGGATCTCCTCTGCGAATAACCACTGAATACTTGAGAAAAGCTTCTTGTATGTGGGACCAAACACATTATATGAGATACCACTCAGTGAAATGATGGCTAAAAATGCAACTGTTTTTGTCAAGATTACTTATCAAAATTATGTTTAAGATTGTTTTATTGATTGATTGATTTATTTATTTATTTATATATTTATTTACTTACTAATAATTTTAACATGTTAATGCTATAAAACTGTTTAAAGGTGAATCTATTTTCTTATTCTCTTTTTAAGTACTTCTCTTTTCATAGGACAAACAATAATAACGGTGATTTTGTAATTGCTGATTTTTCTATCCTGTAAAAACATTTAACCTATGTAAATAGGTAAATACACTTGTGGGGTACTAAGAAAAACTTTTAACACCGAGAACAAAGAATGTACAAGAGAGTAAGCAACGAGTTAGGAAAAGCCACAGGTACAGCAACAAAGCAATGGTACATAAGTGATACAAAAAACTGAAAACTTTAGAGCCGACATTACATGTAACAAGTTAAAATCCCTGTGGTTTTTGAAAGTATGGAGACAACAGATACTACGCAGTGAATTTGAGATCTGTTAACTTAATGAAAACAATAAAGAAAACATGAAGGTGTAAAATGGTAAGAGAATGGCAGAAAGGGGAAGTACATATTAATTGGAAAGTTACAAACAGACACTGCTGAGCATATTAAGGGAAAAGCAAAAGATGTTAATGCCATCTCTCAAAGATAAAGCAGGTTTTGAGGGAGAAAGCTAATATAATAAAAGTCAATCTATGAATGAGCATATTTAAGAAAGAACAGTGACAAAATATCTCAAGTACAAATGCAGTGATCGTGTCAGAACAGAAGTAGTATAGTTCTAACCTGAAAGACGAGAAACATTGAAAAGCCAGCCTTAAAAATAATGCTGAAGATCCTGAGTTTCGGAATTAAAGGAAAAAGCTGAAGCATTCGTAACAAACATTTATTTAACTTTTAGGAAAGGGTGAGATATCATGGAACCATAAACAATGTTGGGGGTGCTGGAGAGAGAAAGGGGAAGAGACGGACAGATAAAAAGAGAGAAAGAGAGGTTAAAAAGAGAAAAAGGCGGGCAGACCAACAGACAGGCATAACAAAAGGGTGAAAAAGAGAAAAACAGAGAAATATCGAGCTTAAGTACATCTGCTTTGAAAGTTACAAGAAGCTTTTAATTAGTTATGATAGACTGTACTGTTTGATCTGCGTAGTAACGCTGGAGTGGGCTGAAAGACAGAGAAATAATAACTGCGTTACACATGATCTCTGTGGTTAGCGTGGGTGTATCATGCATATTGTCATCTTAGTTGCTTACCATTTGCTAGAAGCATGTATAAAGGAACTACATGCAGCAACAGAGGTAGAAAATAAAGAATGCTATCTAACTGATTCTGGTAGTTGGATTGACAAACTAGCAGGTAATGGTAGCAACTCTAAACAACGGTCTCCAACGAAGGATATTCAGGGTAAACATAGCAAAAACTAGAGAATGAAGATTAACATCAAGAAAAGGCAGTCCTGAAAATAAAAATGACACGTCAAAAATAAAGTTAAAATTAAACGAACAACAATTAAAACAGGTGATACCTTAAAATACTTTGGAAACACAAAGAGGGAAGGAAAATGCCAGCTACTCAATTGAAATTCAAGCTAGAATGACAGGTAAAACAGAAACTCTTGTCATGGTGTTTTTTAAAACAAATCGGAAACCACATAGATGACTCATTTCCCTTATGTAAAATATACTAATATAGCAAAAAGGGATATGATGAGACAGTTCCAAAGCTTAATCTGCTACTCGATTTTACATATAATTTTATAAATAAAAGTCTTTACAAATATTGTATTATCTGAAAGACAGTCTTTTGCAAGTAAGATACAGGATGTTACTCAGTCATATCTTTGACTTTACTTGGTCCTGTCAGTTGATTTGAATAATCAGGCTCCTTACTATCTAACTGCTATTTTAGTAGAGATATTATCACTTCCGGTTTTCGTAAAGCTCTTAGTGATAAAGAAAGCCATTTTTAAAAAACCTCTCGTTTCTTACCTGTATAGTATGTGATAAGGATAAGATTGCATTATGATAAAATAAAACAACCAGTTTAGCATAAATTTGCGTCCATACAATCCAGACTAACATAGATCTAGCGCAGACCTTTGAGACGTTGTTACAATTAGACAACAACAAAAAGTTGCCTGTAATCAGGAGGCTCCAATAAGCAGACAAAACGAAGTTGATATGGGAGCTTTATGATATTCTGAGTCGTCAGCTTTTTCTGAGCTACGTTTTGAGAAATATTTCTCCCATCGGCAGGATACTAATGTAAAATGGTACAGCTGAGCTTATATTATCACAATACCGACCTACATGGTGACAAAGAACAAGCTGTTTTCAGGAGTGGCTCTGTACCTATCATTTGTATATTGGGGTTTTTCCTTAACCATTTGAAACGATACTTGTTGGAAAGTAAAAGATTTACTGTTGATGTGATTGTTCTTTTATTTTCCCTGTCATTATATTGATGTTCTTGTCTACAGTCATTTCATTTTTATAGTCAAAGAAAAGATCTTGTTTTCAGCAGTCTCCAGCTATTTCGTTACTTTCAATATCGCCTTTTCAAAACAAGTCTTTTGTAGGTGGCAGGACAGTGCTTAAAATGTAGTTTGTATTGTTTTTCTCATCGGGTGGAAGTGGGTTCTTTGGTTTTAACATTAACCGTCTTAAAGTAGATGTTGTGAAGAAACTGGCCATTTTGTTAGTCGATGATTCTTCTCTGATCCTCACTGGTGTTCTTGACAATTGACAAAGGGTAGGCATATTTGTTTCAAATGTTCCTTTTCTTCTTCTTCATGGTTGAGTTCAGTAGGTATGAGGAAGACTCTCTAGACATATTTAGCATGATATCCATTGGATAGGAAAACCTATTGAAGGTATCATTTTTCTTTTTTAAGGTAGTCTGGGTTTGAAATAATAGTTCCCAACAGGAAAGTGATAACAGCATTGCGACCCGAGACTGAATGATGTGATGCATTACTGAGGTAGTGGTGACTGTCAGCTGGGTTTCTGTAGATGGTGACATAAAAGGTTCAATCTCTTTGTCTGTTTAATAGCACATCAAGGGGAAAAGGAACTTTTATTTATCTCCATGGTGAATATATCTGAGTGTGTGTTATTGATGTACTCAAAGAAGCCTTGCAAGTGATCTTTGATGATCACAAAGACATGTCATCATATCATGCCCAGGCAGTTGGTCCTTGGTCTACTGTTGATAATGCTGTGGCTTAAAATGCTTGCTTAAATACTTCAGCAATCACAGAGAACCTAGAAGCTTCCATTGGTCTGGGTATAAACGTCATTGTTAAGCATACACTGAAGAAAATTGCTCATAGAAGATTTTGGATATCTGAAGACTTCAGGGTAGTTCTTGATGACAATAAATCATATTCAAACAATTCTCAACAATTCGTAAGATGTCATTAATGGGGATCATCATCATTCACCTACTCCGTCTTTGGCAGATTGCGCATCAACATGTGATAACTGTCTCCATAAATTTCTTTCTTTGACTACGGTGTTCAGTGACATCAGGTTTCGTCCAGTCCAATGGCTAATGTTGTCGCCCCATCGTTTTGGTTGCTTTCCTCTACTTCTTCTTCCTTCCACCATTCCCTCTAGGCGTTTGGTGTGACCGTAGAGCTTCAAGACCCTACATTTAATTGTGGATTTGATGGGAGTAAGTTTTGTTGTATGAAGAAGGTTTTGAATACGCGTATGATCAGACAGTCCTCTGTTTGTCATGAATCTCATCATATGATATTGGAAAACGACAAGTTTTTGCAAGGATTTTGAGGTCCAATTAACACACTCTAGTTCATAGAGAACTACCGGCAACACGTAGGTGTTGAAGATCTTCAATTTTAGTTGATATGATATCCTTTTCGAGGTCAGCATTGCTTTATTCTTGTTAAAGGCCGCTATGATTTTCGACAATTCTGCCGGTAAATGTCCAACTGAAATTTCCTCGACTGCCAATCTTCTTGTACAATCCACTTGCATACTCATCCAGCTCTTTGGCCTCTAACCTGTGCTTGACAGCACAAGCTGATGGGAACAAATGGAAACCATTTATCGTCTTTGGTGGTGCAAAGCGTGTGTGTAATGAATTTAACACTCAATTTAGAAATAAATGTGTCTTTGCGTCATCAAAAAACGCATAGAAGAATGAAGAACTCATCTTGCACTTTGTTGAAGCAGTTTTCAGCAGATTTTCTTTCAACCGGCAGCTTTCGACTNTTAAAGGCCGCCCATCCCAGGCCGATGCGATGTTGGACAGCGACAAGTCCGTCATTTTAGAGGAGAGTTTATGTCTCTAGGTAAATAAATTCAGTTACTTGAGAGATTTTATTGTTATCAATGGTAAGATGGAGATTTGTGTTGATTTTATCGGTTTTCATGCACTTGGTTTTGAAAGCATTAATTTTCAAGCCGACTTCGGCTACATATTCAGTTGGGAGATGGAGGAAAGTTTGCAGTTCGCAACGTGATTTACTTAAACAGCGATGTCATCTGCGTAGCTCAGATAGGAAAGGGTGTGATCGCCAATTGAGAAGCCAGATGTGCATGTTTTCAACTTGAAGCACGAGTGCTGCAATGACGATGCAGCATAGAATAGCAGAAAGCACATCACCTTATTTTACTCCTTTCAGAATCTCAATACATCGTGACGTTCCAATATCTGTTTTGATATATGTCTTTGAGCTGTCATTTTATTGTTTCAGAAGGTTGATGTATTTTTTGTTGATCGATGTATTCTCTATTAGGCTCAATTGGCAGGAAAGTTTGATACTGTCAAAGGCTTTCGTAAAGTCAATGAAAGTAATATGGACAGGATTGTTAAATTTTATAGACTTTTCGATTATTTGTTCCAGGGCTAATATTTGCTCGATGGTTCCTCTGCCAAGTTGGTACGCCGCTTGTGTTTTAGGGAAAGACGCATACAGGTCTGCTTTGGTTCGGGTTGCAATTATGTAAATGAAGAGTTTGTAGACGTGGCTTAGTAGGCTTATCGGGCAATAATTGCCACAGTCAAGTCGATTACCTTTCTTGTTGATCACAACAATGAGACTTTCTTTTTTGAAAAGTTGTGGTACTGTTCCTGTTGTAAGAATGCAATTGAGTAGGTGGTGTAGTGCATTGAGGAGAGGTTCACCACCGCCAGATTTTATATACTCAGAGTAGATATTATTCTAGACCTGAGCTTTTCCCATTTTTCAGGTTGCTGATGGCAGAGGATATCTCATTTTTTAAGATCGGCTGAATTTCTTCAGAAGTCGAGCCATTGATAGCGATTTGGTTTAGGTTGTCGAAATACAGTTCTTCGTAGATCTCTGCCCAGCGATCGAGAATCTCATCTTTGTTGATTAGAACGGTTCCGATTCTGTCTTTGATGCCCCAACTTATGGATTTAGGTTTTGCTTTAAGTTTTTAAGCTTTTTTAATGTGTACAAAATTAGCTATGTAACCTAAAAGTGAATAACCATCAGAAGTTAGCTGTCGACAGCGTTTAGAGGGGAAGTTAAATACCATGTTATGCTGCAGACGAAATAGAATATTTACGAATAAAACAGCAAAAGAACTTGGCTATGTGATACACTGTAGTACCAACTGAACATATTGTATGTGCCAATGCTCCGCAAACATCTGTAAAACAGTGGAAACGTGACAATATCTCAGATTGTATCCACAATATTGAAGAGTAACAGAAACAGGAAATCTATATCAATAAGTGTCTTCCCAGTTAGTTGCGGAATACGCTATTTCATACCATATCTAGAAGTATTAAAACCTGATTAAAACCACAAGGTCTTAAAGGTGATAACTATATCTAAAGACAGTGGATATGCACTAAGACAACAAAGCAATCAATAACAAAATGCTTTCTTCATCAGGTATTGAGGCATTAAGGTATGTAATGCAGGCTTGAATTCTTTTCACAAGTAGAATTCTTTTCACAAATGGTTATAAAAATCCGCCTTCAATCAACTAAATTTGTCGTAAGACAGACGTCCAACAGTGTTTTAATGTCATGTTTAAGCTATGAGATATTGTAACCTGCCTTAACTAAATTTGTAAATAACATAGTTTCATCAAGAAAACTGACCAAAACCATTCAAATGATTCTTTACGGCTTCTTTGTTCTTGATTATAATATTAATAGTCTTGATTATTAAAAACGTAAAAAAGATCCTTTTTATTCAATTGATTCTGTTCTTTATTAGTCTTCATCTTCTCCTCCATCCTTCTCGTGCCTTATCCGCTTTCATTGTGTGGTATCTGCAGTGATCATCTTTCTTGATGCTCACGGGTGCCAGGGATCCCCTTCGACTCCTTATATGATTCCAACTTTCCTTGTATGTATTCCATTTATCTCCCTTTCTTTTCCAAAACGCACCATTTCCATTTCTTCTTAACCAATAAATAGAAAGACGCAGTGTGGTCCTCCTTTCCTCTCTTTACATGTCCAAACTCTCCGAATTGGACCTTATTACATCTTTCCACCATGTTTATAACTCATATTTTATCTTCGATGTCCTCAATCCTTACACTGCCAATGTATGCTCACATATCCACCTGCATACCCACCATTTTTATTTCTGACACTCCCATTCCCTTGATGTCTCGAGCTCTCACTGGTATCTCATATAACATATAATAATGCCCTTCCTACAAGTAACTTGTGGGTCTTGAGTTCCACACCTTGTGGTAGATTTTTTTTCACAAAGTACACCAGACATTTTTTTCAGATTTGTTCAACCACCTTGGACCCTCTGATTTACCTCAACTAGGTCACCGTCATCTGTCTGCCGGGTACTCTCCTAACCCTTACATTCTGTTGCTTCAGGCAATTTGGCTCCAGCTTGTAACATTGTTGTGCTTAGCCTTTTAGTTCTTACCGGGCCGAAGTAGAACCAGAAAGCAGCACTTGTAGACTGACCCTGATTTGCTCTCAAGGAATGATTTGTCTGGTAATTAAAAATCGACTTGTAACTGGTACTGACAAGACAAATCCGACATTATGTTCTAGAAAGGATAACAATCAAGACCGAAGCCACCTGCTTTATGTTCCAGCCTAACAGGCCCAATGTCTGGAGCAAATGTTTCCCCCAAATTATCGATCTATCTTGCCAAGTTCCCTTTCCTACATTGTTCTGTCGGTCAGAGGCTGCTCACTTCTCAGGTCTGCTAGATTGTGTGTACGACTGGATACGATAATTTCAAATTTTCAAGAGGCGTCAAGAGTACACCGGGCATCGAAGAAAGTGCTATGCTTTACAGACAGCAAATTTTATCCAGGTAATTTGATTCCAGATATCAGACCTTTAACAGGGAAATAAAATCCTTTCAAGAGCTCAACAATATTTTACCGTATTTCCTCTAAAAACGCCGCCCTCTTATAAAGACGCAATTTCGGCTAAACATTTGTAATAAACCCCGCTCTCTATTAAAAGTAGTATCCTTAAAAACGTTGTTTATTAGAAACAGACCAAACAAGAAATAACGAATAGTTTACACGAATCTTACTTCTTTTTTATCAACAAGTTCTTCTGCAATTAAAGATAAATACAAATATTACTTTTTCCGCTTTAAGAGTTCGTCAAAAAGAATTTTTGCATGAATGTTACTTGATGTGTAACAGTTGAATTGTGCAGGCAAGCTCAAACCAACTTCTCGTATCCTTTTACTATTGATAATCGCGTGGGCGTAATTACCTCCAATTTCATTAAAAAACGCTATGATTTTCGACAATTCTGCCGGTAAATGTCCAACTGAAATTTCCTCGACTGCCAATCTTCTTGTACAATCCAATTGCATACTCATCCAGTTCTTTGGCCTCTAACCTGTGCTTGACAGCACAAGCTGATGGGAACAAATGGAAACTATTTATCGTCTTTGGTGGTGCAAAGCGTGTGTGTAATGAATTTAACACTCAATTTAGAAATAAATGTGTCTTTGCGTCATCAAAAAACGCATAGAAGAATGAAGAACTCATCTTGCACTTTGTTGAAGCAGTTTTCAGCAGATTTTCTTTCAACCGGCAGCTTTCGACTTGGGATTCTGAGTCCTATATGATGGAATCCGTTAAGCGAGAATTGTCGAAAGCAAAAATTGAAAATGTTCTAATTCTTGGTGGTTGCACAAAATACATACAAGGGCCAGATGCACCCTGGAACAAGCCCCTCAAGAGTCGCACCATGGATCTTTATAATGAATGGTTGGTGGAGTGTGTACAGCAGTTTACAAAAGGGGGAAACCCGAAACATCCATTGAGCTGTGAAATAATCATCAAATCTTTCCAAGTCATGTGGTTTATACTTGGCTACAGATGGTCAGAGGCTAGTCAAATCCATTGTTTCAAAAACGATTTGTCTTGTCCGTCTGGTGCTGCTTCATTGAAACAGGAGCACTGGNCATTTGTAATAAACCCCGCTCTCTATTAAAAGTAGTATCCTTAAAAACGTTGTTTATTAGAAACAGACCAAACAAGAAATAACGAATAGTTTACACGAATCTTACTTCTTTTTTATCAACAAGTTCTTCTGCAATTAAAGATAAATACAAATATTACTTTTTCCGCTTTAAGAGTTCGTCAAAAAGAATTTTTGCATGAATGTTACTTGATGTGTAACAGTTGAATTGTGCAGGCAAGCTCAAACCAACTTCTCGTATCCTTTTACTATTGATAATCGCGTGGGCGTAATTACCTCCAATTTCATTAAAAAACGCTATGATTTTCGACAATTCTGCCGGTAAATGTCCAACTGAAATTTCCTCGACTGCCAATCTTCTTGTACAATCCAATTGCATACTCATCCAGCTCTTTGGCCTCTAACCTGTGCTTGACAGCACAAGCTGATGGGAACAAATGGAAACCATTTATCGTCTTTGGTGGTGCAAAGCGTGTGTGTAATGAATTTAACACTCAATTTAGAAATAAATGTGTCTTTGCGTCATCAAAAAACGCATAGAAGAATGAAGAACTCATCTTGCACTTTGTTGAAGCAGTTTTCAGCAGATTTTCTTTCAACCGGCAGCTTTCGACTTGGGATTCTGAGTCCTATATGATGGAATCCGTTAAGCGAGAATTGTCGAAAGCAAAAATTGAAAATGTTCTAATTCTTGGTGGTTGCACAAAATACATACAAGGGCCAGATGCACCCTGGAACAAGCCCCTCAAGAGTCGCACCATGGATCTTTATAATGAATGGTTGGTGGAGTGTGTACAGCAGTTTACAAAAGGGGGAAACCCGAAACATCCATTGAGCTGTGAAATAATCATCAAATCTTTCCAAGTCATGTGGTTTATACTTGGCTACAGATGGTCAGAGGCTAGTCAAATCCATTGTTTCAAAAACGATTTGTCTTGTCCGTCTGGTGCTGCTTCATTGAAACAGGAGCACTGGGTGAAGATCAATCTTCTGAAAACCCCTTTGAAATAGTCTGACATCAGCGAAAGCTATGGAGGCTTTCATATCAAAGACGAGGGCTCTGACGGAGACAGTGACGTTGAGATTTAACATTTCTTATGTGAACATCTTAAAGCATTTTAACACAATCTTTTCCTAAATATTTTTATGAAAAGAAGACATTATTTTAAGTCTGCTTTTCTTTTTTTATCCCACTTTTCATTCTGTGTTAAACCAATTCAAAACTGAAAATTTCAGAGCGGGTAACCCATTTTCAGTCGGTTTTTAGATGGAACCCTTCTCCACTTAGGCCTTCGAAGTTCTGACTTGAGTATTTATTAATTCCATTACGATCTTAACCACAAAACATTTCACTATCCTCCCATAGACAGCTTTACAATCTCTACACACTTCTCATTCTGGTAACTGTAGCAGTTTTTTTCAGCCCTAATAGGCATTATACGCCAGTGTAAAGTCAGCTTTCCACAGTGGCTACGGGATCCAACTTGGTAGCCTTACTGTGTAGTAGTACCTCTTCCTACTTTCAGACTACTAAAAGACCTGCGACAGCTTGCACGTCTGGTGCCAAGTGGTTTCCTGTTGTGTGATTACAATTATAATCCCACAATAACTCATACAAGGGCCAAATTACAATAATAAAAAAGGTCGACTTCCAACCACTACGAAAAGCTTGAAAACACTTTTTAAAGCAACACTAACCTCACAATTGTGTAAAATGTTACAAAATGACCAAAACGTCCCTGACGAAAATTAGTTTCCCTCTTCTTTGGTTTTATCTTAATTTATTTGACTCCCTCCATTCATTGTGCATTCCACTTCCTTCCATTTGGGACCTATCAAAACATGGTTGCCATTGCGTCGTTGCATCTTCGGGGCAATTAAAACCGGGTTTTTTTGCACGTACATTTCAAAATTTTGTGATGCAACGCTATTTTGTAAATTGCTGTAGTAGTACCAATGAAATAGGAACCAAAACAAAAAGGCAGTCGCTATTTAACCGTCCGGCGGCCAGCTATGGCCACTTTGTAGCGAATATTGTCTGGCAGAATACTGGAAACCCTATTGTTCCTAACCCCAACCCTAATGTTGTGGCTTCAACAGATCGACCAATGAAATTGACGGCTAAATAGACACCTTGAAACAAAAAATCAAAAGACAATTCACAACAGGAACCCTACGTCAACCCAGTAAACGATGGGCCAACCATCTGTCCAACGCGAAAAAACTCTTTCCTAGTTTTTTTGAAAGTCTACAAAAGAACTACTTACGCAAACTATCCAACACTATTTGTAAATTCAAGAGTATCAAGGGTATTTTTTCGAGTCGACGAGGCAAAATTGTGTACATGTTTATAAACATATCTATGTGATGTTCAGTATTAATTGCACCAATGACTGCTAATTCAGCACCAAAAAAGCAGATGCTGTTGGAACAGGCCAGTTTGCTCCATGAATATCCATGTCTCAATGCCACTATGTGCACCGTAACTGTACAATAGAAAAGACAACAGAATTTTATCCATGTCATTGCTGTTTAATGCCACACCTAAATTAGGTAACAAAATAAACCTTACCACCTCATTTAACTTGATTTGTAAACTCAAGGCTCATAAGTATGATGCAACAATACAACACAGACTTTTGTTTTATTCAAATATATTTTAGACATATCCAATAAATGCATACTGACCACTGTCAAAGAAATGTACATTTTACATTCTCATATAAAAACACACAAAGATTTTTGGATTGTGTTCATTGAGTAGCAATTTAAATAGTTATTTCGTACATCTCGGTTTGTGGCATGGGTACAATTATAACGTCAAATACATGTGTGGGTACAATTGCTTAAAATCATCAAGCTACTCTTCTTTTTACAAAATAATAATTCTAGAAATTCTAACGATTATTTTGTACTCTCTTCCAAATAGGCAATTAAATCTACGAAAAAATGATAAAAAAAATTAATTAAATTGAAACATCTACATTAAAGCATTAAAACTGAAACAAAGTGCTTTCAAAAGTATATTCTAAAAGTATATATATATATATATATATATATATATATATATATATATATATATATATATATATATCAAATTTCCTATGTACACATAGGATTTTATTAGTCCAGTACTACATATCTGTTCTATTTGAATGTCCCAGGTGGTTTTAATTTAGTCCTGAAGAGTTCAGTATTATAAATATCTTATGCTCTGGAAGGTTCCAAATGATTTAATAACTCCTCAGTTATAATTCCAGAAAGTTCAAAGTAGGTTGCAGAGCTTTCCTTAATTCCTGGATGAACACCAGGTTGAAGTTTTGGTGGGGTTAGATCAAATAGTACAATAAACAATCCTGGTTTTGAAGATTATGTTTCTTCTAAATATCTACAAAGTTATTCAAAGGTGTTTGCATGCATAGGGCTGATGGTATTTCCTTCTTCAAAGCAAAATTCTCACTGCCACGTGTAGAGAGAGCTGGGACTTTATATACTCTCACATGTAGAACATTCTAGAAAGATTCAATCTGTTCTGTTTGTTTTGTCATTGTGTGAGAAACACCTCCTCAAAAGGCAGCCAATCACAGTGAAGGTGTCAGAGTTGTCTCATTAACACTGCAGCCTAACAACACACAATATGAGTTTAGTATACACGAATCTATGACTTAATTCTGCCTCAAGTAAGACCCCAACACATGTACAATGCCTGACTGTATACTGAATATGTATTTAATAGACACCAACTTAGGGATGGCTAGATACCAGGGCAAAAAAGCCCCTTAATGACAAGACAGTATAGCCTCAATCTTACCTTAATGTGTGATTAATTTTTTTAAAAGGATTTGATAATTCTGTGCATGGATTGGTCAACATTAATAACTTGTTTCTCAATGGCTAGCTGTAACACTGAATAAAAAAAAAATCTCTTGCAGCCCTATCTTAAAACCTCCAACCCCTAAACTGTAATGGTTCCTTAGTTTTGGTTTGTCCTGTGTACTTCTCTTGGAGATGTCATTACAATAATTATAAAAATTGATATTACTTTCAAACACCAAGCCTGTTTCTTTAAGTTGTACCTCATCTTTACTTACCTGCATGATTTATTCCAACAACATCAGTCCTTTGTTGTCATTATTGTATTATATTGTTTTCATACAGCTATTGACAAAATTTCTCTATCAGCTGTGACACAATCCTCAGTAACAATGAAGTACAAATATTTTCTTCAAAATATCCATTTGAACATCTTATTCTCCACATTCTCTTGTTGGCAATAAGTAGAAGTGGAGATTTAAACTTTTCACAATTGGTTCAGTAAATAATTTTTAATTTTTAGATTTTAATTTTCCTGGTACAAAAACTTAAAATCACTATTTAATTGTTTGTTTTGGTCAATAGCTATTTTTCTGGCACTTGGCAGGCCCAAGGGTGCCAGAATAAAGCAGAAACCAAGTGTATTTTTTATCAGTGCTGGGAGCAGGGAAGTGTTGAAGAAAGCCCACCACCTTTCTGTGTGACAGGCTGAGGAAAACATATGGTTATCCTAATGTTTCAGAGAAAGTCATTTAGTACAAATTAACTAGTTTAGAAAACCCTATTAAACAGGGGCCCAAAAGTGTGCCTTAAACTACTCTGAATAGGGCAGGTTTCTACTAAATTTGAATATCAAATTACCAGGGCCATTTCTGGATGTTATTGTGCTACTGCACCTTACATTATTTTCCTTTGTCTACAAAGGATGTCTTGCCAGCCAAAGAAATGGTTGTGCTTCAAATTAAGTGTGGATGTGATGCCAGTTATGTTGGCCATTCAAAACTTCAAGATAAATCAGTTCAAAATAATTGAGAGGGATAGGTCTACCTTTCATTTAGGGAACATTGATACAAATTCATGTTTAAAATCATCACCTCCTCTTCACCAAAAAACCCCCGAACTGTGCATAGTTCACTACTGTTATAGACAGCCAGTCACCAAAAGTGACTGGCTGTCTATTTTCCTCATTCATGGTTACCTTACAAAATATTTTTATTAAATAGAGGTGGGAAAAAAGTACACAAACCTGCTCGGTCATTCTTTTTCTTCAAGCCTGCAAAAACCATTTTAGTACCAGGGATATACTTTGCAGGGTTTTCCAAATATACCCACAATGTCTCTCTACTCCAGGTTATTCCTTTCTTTTTGTTGGCATCAGTGTATGAAAAACCAGGTGCCTGTCCAGTCTTGCGTCCAAATAAACCACTAAGGTTTGGCCCAGTTTTATGTTTGCCACCCTGAAACAAAAAAAAAACCCCAACAAAAAAGGTTATTTTACCTAAAGCTAATAAAAGCTTTGAAATTTATAAACTATATGGACCTTAACTGAAGATCTCCAGAGTGGCACATTTACACAAGTATGTATGTATATATATATATAAACTTTGATAATATTGATTACAACATTCTAACATGCTTAAAAGTACAAAAAAGAAATCCATTACTAATTAAAACTTGTCATCCAAGATATTCCAGCATATTAACATCAGTGATCCCAATGGTTTATAACCTGAGCTCCATTGGTAATGCAACTGACCCCAGTTTCCACACTATTTATGTATTGCAGCATATGGATAAAAAATGTAACAAATTATGGTTGTCATTGGACCCACCATAGTGGTGAATACAAGGTTAAACTGAAAAACACAATTCTTCCACCTTTTCAGGCCAGATTTCAGGTTTAAGTAGATTAGAACCTTTTCTATTTTCAATACCTACCAAAAAACAACTTCAACATTCTCAAACATTACAAAGTGCATATATGATTTCCATTTTCTTGAAGTTTGAAGCTGTTAAAAGCAATATGTGATGTGCTTCATCAACCACTAGCTTTTGAAACAGCTATATACTCTGCAAAACAAAATGACTTTACAAAATACTGTCTTGTTGACATAGTTGCATGAAAACTGGACCTCAACATTAAAAAATTAAATGGTACTTTAACAATCCTTAAAACTGCATATCAACAAATTCAAGTTTAAAAAAAAAATAAAAAATGAGTACCTTTTCAACAGTATGGCACTGTGAACATCTTTGTTTGAAAACAGCTGCTCCTTTCTTTGCATTTCCTTCTGGCATATCTCCTTTGTCTGCTTTTTTTCCCATCTAAAAATTAAAATACAATCCAATGTTAATTTCAACACTAACATGCAGGTCTTTTTAAACAGAAAACATTAACAGTGTACATCAAATATCTCCATCAACAACCAAAAGCTAAATGGGAATTTAAATGATACACCTTTGATAAAAGTTCACAGGATGCAGTCACATTACAAACTTAATAACAGGTGGTTCCTTTTCAGTGCTTAATTTATCTTGTGGTAACATTTCTACAAACCCACCATGTATTGCATTTTTAAAAAACTATACAAGTCAATTTTGATAAAACAACACAGGTCTACTTTTCCTCACAAAGCAGACTTTCGAAACTTTTTTCTTAAAAAGCAGATTTTCGAAGCTTTTTCCTCAAAAAAACAGACTTTTGAAACTTTTTCCTCAAAAAGCAGACTTAACAAACTTTTCCTAAAAAAGC
>RDPX01000035.1:420135-459298 GCA_003991215.1 Morbakka virulenta
GTGGGTGAAGAAAGGGAGGGGCGTTTGAAATTGCCAATGTTTCATTTTGTTCAAATTGATGTTTTTGTTTTTTGTCATCTTTTTAAAGTGCTCACACTCTTCAGTGGGTTTTACCATCTCCCAAGGAAATCTACCTTTCATTTTGGGTTTCCATGGGATGCAGGTTGCTGCTACGGCGTTGTGGACAGAAACAAATTATCATAGGTGTTATTGGATGTACTTCAAATATGTTTCTGACGGTGATGGTGAATTGATTTACAATGTCTTCAATATAAAGTAGTGTTGACCAGTTGTAACGAGGTTTGATGTCTACTTTTCGTTTGTTGATTCGAGGTCAAAGGCAGATATGGTAGTGATAACTCTGTGGTCTGAGCTTAGTCTGAACTTACACCTTCAACAGTGTTGTAAACTTCACTGATCATCATATTGTTAATTCTATTTACTAGTCAAATTGTGCTCTGACCCCAATCGGATAGCTGCGGTTCCATAGGTTGTCTATCTTTCTCTGAACATGCGTATTTAAACAGGTCCGTCCATCCTAAGTAACGACATTCAAATGATATTGACCGTTTGTTTTCATTTCCTTGTAATATGTGTATTTTGATTCTTCCGATTGTCCATTCGTAGCATTTATTTCGCGTCCTATAATGAGGGCACTTGAAGGATAAGAGAGACCGTCATAGAAATCTATTACAATGGATTTGTCACCGTTGTTAGTTGGGCTATAGCAGGATATAGCAGTACATGCATTTCCAATGACTAATCTCGAGTTGAACTTTTCAATGCTATTTAGAGATCGAAGAGCCAGAGGGCTAAAAAGTACGTCTAATACGCCAGTGGTTGAACTGGTAGAATTACTCAAGCAGATAAAAATGCCCAGCCATTAGTGTGTGCACATTAAAGGTTGATAGCATTGTAGCATGTTTGCATTTATGAAGTCCGTCTTTGGGTTCAGTTGCCGATTATTTGAGTACAGAGGCCAGAACCGGAACCCCAATAGAATGCCCTCTTTGTTTACTCGCACGACAAGCGATGGGGTGTAAAATTCCGGGTTTTGTGGGAGTCATTTTATATTTCGGTAGCTGGAAAAGCATTTATTTACGCCACTACTATTGATGTACGCAGTCATTTGTTTACTAAACTGCATTGATCTTGCGGTGTACAGGGTCATCCGCCCAATATCTTGTGCACTCCGCTGTTGGTACTGGAACTCATCCGTTGAACCAACACATCCTGTGGTTTCTTTCACAACAAAAAGAAAAATTGTTTACGTTCTAAACAGGACCAGGAATCTAATCCTTTTCAAGATAATCTGGTTAAATACATTGTTCATGGGATACTTTTTGTAAACCTAGTAAATCATTATTTGAAATGACCAACTTTTCTTAACAAGTACCAACAACCCAATTAGACAATTTCTCCTTTTAGTTTTATAAATATCCACAGGTCTTTAGGAATTTTGTATCTTGTATTTAAATATTCACATGACACTGTGATTCTGTATTCATGAAAATGTGAATAAAACTGAGGAGGTGCTTAACAGAGATATAAAAGCTTACATAAGAAATTGTGGTTGAATTTGAAAAAAGGCAAGAGACAGGCCACGTTGGTCGAGTCAGATAAGCAGAAAATACTGTTTCAAAGTTAATGTCACAGAAAGGTCTAGACTGAATAGTAGACCCAAAGGCAGACAAATGGAAGCATCATAAACAAATTAAAAGTTTAAGCTGGGTGGCATATTCGGTAGATCAAGAAATAAAAGCCATTTACTATGTCCAAATAGTTGTCTCATATTTGCCTGGTGAAGTAGATTAGGGAAGCAAAAATAGCCAGTAAAAAGAGTAGTAGACCAAGATGCCCATCAGATAACACAGTAAAAGACTGTGGATACGGCACGGAGGTTTGTTCAGAACAGGAATAGCTTTCGGAGGATCTCTTGGATGGCTACACTTTGCCTAGGCCGCCTTGTGATAAACATGGATAACTAAAATTTATCCATATTTAAAAATTTGTGTATGAGAATAAAAAGCGTTATTCCTTTTGTCAAATTTATAACTAATTCACATCGCTTAAAACATAACAAATATAACTCCATTACATTGTTGTACGACTAAAAATACGACCATTAACGATAAAAAGTTTGACGTTGCTTTAAATAACAATAAACACGTGGAAAAATCTTACAAGATTATGAAGGGGAAAAATGTTGGCAGTTACAAAATTTTAGTTACAACTCCAGTCAAAAAAATGAAATTAAAAAAATTACCCTTCAGGCAACTACATAGAGGCTTTAACTGGTTTCTCAAAACAAAGTTTGTCAAAACAAACATTAACGACTGTCAAAAATATCGGTAAAAAAACCGTAAAAAAATCTGGCAGAAAAACTTTCCTTAGTTTAAGTGAGATTGTATATGTACCAAAAGTCTTGTAAACAAATAGTGTGAATAAAATACCACGACATGGTATTGTTATTTATCACATTTTACTCAAACGCATGGTATGCTTTCGATGCCACCGTTCCACAAACAACAGCTACATCTGGGTTCCAGCAAGATATAAATGTTGTTTCTCTACACCATCGCCAAGTTAATCTGTTGGCTTTTGGTCACAAGAATTGATCTCAACAACCATATTCTTATACACGGTCCAGACCTCCAGGTTTTCCATACACAGGGTGCCCCCACCTCTCTTGAACTGAGATTCCTGAAAGTAAAAAAATGCAATGACCATAAAAACGTTCATAACATAAAAATTTAAGTCCAGTCACGTAGAAAATAACTAATACCAAAATATATTAATCTGTGAACAAGTTTCACTAGCTCTAAGAATGGAAATACTTATGAGTCCCAAGAAGGCAAATCTGCAAGTATGCCAATTTTGAAGTCTTCCCTACTGGAAAGCACAAAAAAACGTAAGCAATTAAATTGCAGAATATTTTCCGTTCAGGAGATTATTTTGCTTGCATTTTATCATACAACATATTGTTGCAAATGTCAAAGTCATTGAGGAAATTTAAGAAGGTTACTACTTTCATGTCTTTCCTCTAGGGCTTGGGTACGAAGGTACATGACGTAGGGAAATGGCGAAAGTCATAAGTCACTATTGGCCTTGGTAAAACATGAGAAAAACTTCCACTCATTGATGATGAATACAAGAGAAAAAGTATCTCCAAGACCTTTCATGGGTAGGAGTTATTTTTGATCCAAAAAAGTCACAATAATAGCTAAAGACCAGTGTACTCTAGCACATTTTATTACAGCCACCAGTAAACGGCTATTTCTAAATGAGACCTTACATTAAATATGTACTGAACGAAAAGAAATAGTTTGCGGAAACTTGAAAAATATGACGAGGGCTCTCAGATAGCGAATGATGTTGCCAGTTAATTAAAACTGTCAAATAC
Organism: Morbakka virulenta; assembly: GCA_003991215.1. Classification (NCBI taxonomy): domain Eukaryota; kingdom Metazoa; phylum Cnidaria; class Cubozoa; order Carybdeida; family Carukiidae; genus Morbakka; species Morbakka virulenta. The sequence goes on from RDPX01000035.1 coordinate 423,539, forward strand.
AAAGAACAGCCATATGATTTTTTTAGGGCATTGTCTGGAGCCTTGAAGAAATACAAAATGAAACAGAATATGTGCTTTTGAGATGTATCGACATGTTAAAATATTTTAAGCTGGCTCGACAACAAAACATATCCTTTTTAAGGTAGGCTTACACTGTAATTTAGTCTAAAAAATAAACGTCCACCTCGGAAATCAAACAGAGATATAACAGTTGGCAGAGACGTTCCGAGTGAAGAAGTAGTGGAAACATTATGTCATTTTTACTACAAGAGAATGAAAAAAAAGAGGAAAGAAGCTAAATAGGGGAAAGTAAAAACAAACATGAGGACTGACGAAAGAAAAATGGCTAAACATACACAACTTGACGATGGGAGAAGTATCTCTCGACACGTAGTTCAGAAAACGAGTACAGCTCATGTCAAGATAAAACTTCCACACTCATGGCAAGATAAAGTCCCTGTAACTACGGCTTCCACGGTGTTAATAAATGAAACTACGCACAGGACGCACGGAGTTTCCCGTGTGTCCTGCGCGTCACAAGATAGACTACGGCACTGTAAAAATGAATGTACTCCTGCCAAACGCTACTTTGGGAATGTATGAGCCTGCAACGGAAACGAGAAAATAAATATACGTTCCATGGAGTTACGAAGAATAAAACAGGCGATTCCATAGCAGCGTAAGTATATTAATACGACAGTTTTGAGTGATGAAAATGTTAGGAAAAACATGCAGGTAAAAGGAACAAAAACTGGGAAGGTATGGCATGTTGTAAAATAACGATTTGTACTATCATTTTATTAAAGACCCGAATAGGAACTGAAGATACAAAATTTCGTTGTACACTAAGCCAGTTCTCGGGCGTAGAAACCCAAAAAAGAAAATGCTTCCAATGAGCACATAAATAGGCTGTGGAATATTGGGTTCAAGTAATGATAAAAACAATTAATACGGTTGCAGTCAAATATAATTGTTTATATCTTTGTGCTTGCTGTTTTCATTCGCGTGCTATAGCAAGAACTTTAAACGCCACATACAAATCCTTAACATTGTGGCATTGTTTCCTGAAACAATGCCACAGTGTTGATACAGACCAGGTCTCAACGATGTGGTTTATGGCTTGCACTGTGTCCAAACGAACTATTTCTTTAGCGTGTTCTGAGCAGTTTTAATACGATACAGCAAAGAAGTGGGCAGTAACATCCCCTTGCCTTGGATGATGATACCTTGATGGTCAATCAATGTTTCTGGCATTTTCCTACACTAAACTTTATCTAAAATTTATCTAAACTTTTAACAGGAGGTGTTGACTTTTGGGTATAATAATGCGACTAGATGAAAATAGAATGAAGTGAATTGGCAGCTCTACAAACTGGCCAGTTATGAAGAGCTACATGTTGACTGAGAAAAGATACTAGTCTCTTGGATTGGGAAAACAAATAAGAAAGAGATTTAATTGTGAATGAAACTTACAGCTAGAATTATTGGCAAGCAAATTAAAGGTCGCAATTATTTGATGCATAAAGGCGCAGGCCATGTCGCGTTCGCTTTTAAAGGCATTTATAACAATTTATAATTGTTCAATGACCAAAATGTGACCCACAGTTTGCAAAACCCTAAAATCAGCAATCATGTCTTTTTTTCCTACTGAAGCTCTCTGTTGTATCCATTGCTATTTAGAACAGCCTCAAAAGTTACCAGCTGGTGGCAAAATATAGAGGTATCGAAGAACGAAAACGTCACGTTAAGAGATGAGTGAGATTTAAGTGAAAAAGAGAGAACACATTGGTTTCCAAGTTAACACTCTCACATCAGCATATATTTATTTCATGAAATCACAACAGCTACATGAATAGGAATAAGGGACAATAATTTTTATAAACCATCAATAATAATTTAATTTAATAATTTTCTATTAATCATAATGAGCACCAATGCAAATTCCCTATTGCAACAAATGAGTAACAAAGAAAAAGAGAGGAAAAATAACTCAAATTTTTCTTACCACACGATTGATATCCCCAATGCAGACAAAAGGTTTATCTCTGGTTTTGCCAATGGCAAACTTTGAATGGTCGTCGTAATTATCAAACGCGAACGTCTCATCAGAGGTAGAAACTTTCAGTCGCGATATATCTTCGACTGTGTAACCATTGCATGTTGATCCAAGTGTCTCTCTGCTGTGTAGCCATGTTTCTGCCAGCAAATTACTCCTCAGTGAAGGAGCGACCAACTCGTGATAAAGATCCGCCTCAAAACCCTTTGCTTTCGCAAAACTATGGAAAGTATGGCCGGTCACAGAAACAAGTTTTTGATAGCTGTGAAACGGTTCTGAACGAACGTTATCATCTGGCAACCAAGAAAAGAAAGTATTGTTGGAATAAATTCTATCATCAGCTAGTTGTAAAATAAATAAATTTTTTACTGGAATGAAGGTCACAATCCGTTAAAAGAAAATTATTGGGAAGGTAGTATTCATAAAACTACTCTACTCTGTTCATTCCGAATCAACACACATGATGGCCATTCTGATGTCTGTTTTGGTACACACAAAATCTCTGGCCAGATACGGTACCTATTGGTGTAACTGCGAACGTTTTTAACTATCTGCGACCATTACTAATGGACTGTGTCTGTACTGATTATTGACTATCTACTATTGTTTTGAGCACAAAATGAGCTGTAATTTGTCCAATTGAATTAGAGGGGAAAATATGGAAAGTATATGATTAAAATGACCATGGGATTTATGGCCATTTCCTCTACAAACGTATCTACTTCAAATTGTTGGATTTTTTTGGTTTGTAGTAAATATTTTACTAAGAAAAACAACAAAAAAAACAACAAGTAACTTAAGTTGATCAGTAGATACGAAATCACACTGTACGGGACTACATTAAATAAGAATATAAGACTAAATGCATGAAAAACAGGAGAAAAAGTGCAAGAAAGAGGGCTCAAAAAGAAAGGCAGTCACAGAAAGAAGTTACCATCGTAAAAGATGTGCATGAAACCATGGTAGCAATTAGGTGACGACGCTGTGGGAAGCAAGTCAGACGACATGGGATGGAGTCAACTGTGACCAAAAACTAAAGCTTGTTAGAGCAATTTCTTTAGTTATACCAACAAAAATGACTAGGGCAGGCCACCTAACGCGCCTGTGACAGGGGTTGCAGAGTTGAAACATAGTGGAGAAAATAAGTGATGCATTACTTTCCAGGGTGTTCGACCTTGAAAGCTTCTAGCTTTGTAAGAGTAACTAATCAGTTCCTTTGCTACTTAGTAATCTTAAGTTCAGTAGCAATTTACTATATATACCACGTATAAATGTATTACTAACGAATAAAGTACCGTCTAATCATACCTTCAAGAAGTTTTTGAATATTTGGATACTGGTCTTCCATGGAAGCTGGTAAGAAAGAGCTATGAATATGTGGATCATTGTACCTCATTTGGAGGCCAATATGATCAAATGTTGAAGCATTAAAAGTGACACACAAAAAGTGCTGACCATACATTCCTCCTGTGTGTGGGTACTCGTAACTTTCATTGGCTGCTGGAGGCATTCCTGGGACACTGTGAATTAACCAAAATCCAGACTTTGAATCAAAAGCTACATCTCCTTTCGTATGGCCATAATAAAAATATTCTTTACCTGCAAGGAAAATTTCAAAAAAAGTTATTTTAAGAAAAACGCAACAATGGTAGTCCCAGTTGGTAATATTTGGTTAATTTACGGAGCAGTGAAAATTAATAACATTTTGAGATGGTGATTTTTCAGGTTAAGACCAAAATCATCTCACTGTGCATGACAAAGGAAAGTTCTCTTCACATGCAACACAACCATTTAAACTAATGTCGTTGTCTCAAAAAACAATCCATCACGGCAGTGATATTATCGTAGATAACTACAGTGCTGTATGCAAAATTTTAGGATGGGGTACAATTTCAATCACTAAAATATCGAATTCAATATTTTTTGTGTTGTATTCGTTCTTTTAGGGATAGAAATTGTTCCCAATTCTAAAATTAAGTTATATTTACAATGATTGTCAAGTCGTATGATTTACGGCTGGAGCAAGAGTGTTAAATACTGCACAATACCGACATGCTTTAGCAGATGTTGTTTTCTCAAGTCACAATGAGGGTACTGGCACTGTACTGGCACTGTACTGGCACTGGTCTTAACAACAGCTTGACAAAAATTAGGATAATTTGCCCTAAATATCCTGGTTTCTCGCAAAGGATTGGGAGCAGTAGACACTTTTGTTTAGCTGGAGAGCGCGTTGTCAAGATTGGACTCCTCGGTAACAGAGATGAACTTCGACATCTAGAAAAGGTAATTATGATTTGCGAACCAGGAAAAACAAGCATGCCCAAATCTTGGTATTACAAATAAAAACAAAGTGATGTTCATAAAACTTGTGTGCTAACTGNTGTACTGGCACTGTACTGGCACTGTACTGGCACTGTACTGGCACTGGTCTTAACAACAGCTTGACAAAAATTAGGATAATTTGCCCTAAATATCCTGGTTTCTCGCAAAGGATTGGGAGCAGTAGACACTTTTGTTTAGCTGGAGAGCGCGTTGTCAAGATTGGACTCCTCGGTAACAGAGATGAACTTCGACATCTAGAAAAGGTAATTATGATTTACGAACCAGGAAAAACAAGCATTCCCAAATCTTGGTATTACAAATAAAAACCAAGTGATGTTCATAAAACTTGTGTGCTAACTGCTCTTTAAAAGTTTTTGAAACATTATCAGTGCATCGCACTTATCCCATGTGATTTCAGCTATTTAATCAAAGGTGCTCGAGACCCATACTTAATATTCAATGGCAAAGCAGGTACAAGGCACAAATGTCCTTACAAGGGTTGGTTGAAGAAGTAGTAAATCCATTATTTTTTGCATCTTTTCAAATGCGCTGGGCAGACCAGGTTGTAAATATGAAAGATGATACACTCCAAACAAGCAACTACTTTATTCTGAAGCACACCTTTACAAATGGTAAATAAAGTGCAAAAGTGCTCAATGAAAAATAAGTCGAAGGGCTTGAAATCAACTATAGTAATAGTAAGTTTCTGGCTTCAAAAAATGTTTGGTGAATGAAATAATTAACTAGCGGCTTACTACTCTTCACATACGTAAGGCGATATTTAAGCGCTTTCCCATTGCATGAATATTATACCACGGACTACTCAAATACCAGAATGCCAACACATTTTTACGCTAAAAATAGCAAAGGGCTAAAATGTAAACAGCCATAACTTTTGATTGGCAAGACAAGTTCTTTTTTTTTTTCAAATCTCCACCTGTTACTTGGCTATCACGAAAAACTAGTTCATGTTCCCTAAATGGCACTAGTGACCTACGAAATACGGCATCGAGGGACGAATCGGAAATTTGAGAAAGTATTCTCACAAAGCAAAGTAATAGTTTTCAACCTCTTATCGTTGAGTATCCTGTTTTTATCGATACTATGTGCCCATAAAGGCCATCTTAAGGGTTCTTACGGTCTTTCCATCCACCTTGCGTAGTCTGGCGTATCTGTGGAGGCTAAAACGAGTTTAAAAGTAGCCTAAATAGGTGATTTTATTGACAAATCGCCTCTCAAACATCCATTGTAACAGTAAAAGTCACTTTCAAATATACTAATAACGGTAGCGACATCTCTAGACTCTTCTTTCCATTTATACCAGAATACCACCACTGCTTGATATGTTGACTCTCCTTTCGGGGTCAAAATGGACCTACATTTTGCGATTTTCATTCAAAAAATGGCCCATGCACCCATTAATTCTAAGCTATCGTCATTCTGTTATATTCTAATAGTGGTATTGACACCCACACAGCCCTCTAAATCCCTTTTCTTTGATTTACCACTTTCTCGAGACCTTCTGAACCTCAATTCTAGTCCATGGGATTTACAGCTCAATATTAATGTCAAAATAGGTGACGAAAGGCTTATCATTTTAAGTTGAAGTCAATAAAATTGATTCTTGTGGTGATCTTTTTCAATTTTTCAATGGCTCCAAATGGGGAAGGGGGGGAGGGTTAATGGCATTCGAGGCACTTCCTCCACAGACTGCTTGTATGAAATACTTGCGGTATCCGATACATCTTTGCTTCATCACTGCTGAAGAAGATGCAAGAGTCAACAAACGAAAGTTATGTGCTTGTCTCACCACGGATCGGATCTGTTTAAAATATATGATAATGACTATCAGATTTTGACTCTGACCACTGCGTGAAGTTTGTGGAAGTTGTGAAAGCTGACAAACGGACTAACGCAGCAACTTTCATCAAATCGATAAAAGAAATCTTTACTCAACAAAAAATTTACGAGCCGCTGTCCATTTGATCAAAAGTATATGAGTCACTTATATAAGTATATAAGCCACTTATATAAGTATATAAGTCACGANGCGGTATCCGATACATCTTTGCTTCATCACTGCTGAAGAAGATGCAAGAGTCAACAAACGAAAGTTATGTGCTTGTCTCACCACGGATCGGATCTGTTTAAAATATATGATAATGACTATCAGATTTTGACTCTGACCACTGCGTGAAGTTTGTGGAAGTTGTGAAAGCTGACAAACGGACTAACGCAGCAACTTTCATCAAATCGATAAAAGAAATCTTTACTCAACAAAAAATTTACGAGCCACTGTCCATTTGATCAAAAGTATATGAGTCACTTATATAAGTATATAAGCCACTTATATAAGTATATAAGTCACGACCTTCAATAATTTGCAAAGGCAAGGAACTTTGACTATAATACTATATCAAGTCCTCACTATCCATGTTCAAATGGTCTTCTAAAACGGAAGGTACAGAAAACTTAGAAATTCACATTTCTTTTAATATTTCTAAAGCTCCTGGCAACAGGCACTTCAACACTATCAAAACATCTCCACCATACCGGCTATATAAAACAAAACTACATAAATTGATAAATACAAACAAACCACCATGTGCTTCTATTAATTTTAAATATCCTACCCTAAGCATTTATTCAATACAGGCGTTTATTCGGGTATATGCATTTATTAAGAAGGAGCATTTATAAACATGAACTACATTTTACCCTGGCCGTTTATTCGAGTAAGGGCGTGTATTTGGACGTGGGCGTTAACTCGGTTAAATACGGTAAACAGCTTCCTCTATAACGTACTGGCATAACTGGTGGGTGTTTCATATATTAATAGCAGTTGTCAAATGGATCCAGTTAAACAATGGTCTATTATTGGATTTCAATTTCAGAGTAATCGAAAAGAATATTAAATAATTTATGCAATTTACGAATTGTCAACTTTAGTTAAGGTCGTAAACTCTATTTCTGGATATTGTTACTCAAAAATAACAGTAAGTGTGTGCTCACGTTTTAATGGACCATACGAATTCAGAGCTAAATTTTTCCATGGTCCCTTGGTTGTCAGTAGATTTCAGAGTTTCTTGTGTTAAGTTTTCAGGTAATCTGACAATGGTGACAAATACAAAGAGCCTTTTCAGTTTTCTTGTCTAAACTAGCAGACCAAACTCTGGCTGAAGGGACTGTTTTATTTTAATGACACATTTGTTTAACTTAGACTGGTTGAATGAAGCAAATACCAGGCTTGTACAATATTGAAACATATCAAGCTTCATAAAGCAATGTAGTTTAGCCAAATCTCTGTCAAACTCATTTTCTTACTTTACTTCACTTTGTGACCAAAGCACGGTTACGATGATGTGAACTTGTGCACCAAGGTCACTACAGCTTTTTAATTCAAATTCTTTAGACGTTGGTGATGGTAGCAGATATCGAGGCAGAGTCGGCGTGGAGTGCTGTCAATCTACTATTAGTTGCTATGCGACCACAAGAAAATTTTTGGGGTTCGGGGTGTCCCCCGGAAAATTTTTTGCGACCACACCCCGTTTTCACTTGGGAACTCCCATTTTGGCACCAGCTTGTAAACAACGAAAGGAAGTTAAATTGAAGAGATTGCTGCTTTGTATTGCTTCAAATATGAAGATATGTGGAATTCTAACAGTATAATACAACATGCTATGGTAAATGCAATCACTTTATTTTCTTGAAAATCGTTCTGAGCGCTTTTCGTTGTTTCCTTTGAACCTTGTCACGACATTTTCGTAAAAACCTGGTTACTTTGCAAGCCATCTTAACAAAGTGTGCTCAGCTTGAAGCAAAAACAGATGCTCCTTTCTAGTTTGTAGCATGCGGAGCCTTGAGGACGATATAACTCGCTTCATTCTACTAAAGACTCTTTCACAGTGCATACTCGTCAATGGGTTGACTGCCGCGATCTTCAATGAAACCATACCTTTAAGAAGAGGATCTACTATTGATTTGCGAAAACAAATAGTATGGCGGTCTTTTATAAGTGCTGGTGGGTCAAAAACATAAAAAGCTTCTTTAGTTGTATACTGAAATTCACTGAAAAACAATCGTATCTTCTGTGTATCTCCCATAACCAAACATGTTTTTCTCTTTATCTTCACATATCGATGAGAATGTATCATAAAAGGCTTGGAAAGACCTGTTTTTCAATAAAACGTCTGGGCATTGTTGCCCATCGTCTTTGAGACGAAGACGTTGCTCATGGGTCAGTTGACCTTGTTCTGACAATAGGGAAAACACTTTTGAAACACCCCATTCTTTTCTATCTGCTGCCAATTGATTCATTTTTATACAAAATGCGGTGAATTTCCTTTCGACTTGTCACTGCGACTGCCAAAAGCTATTGGATTCTCAAAACCAATAGCAGATACGTTTCACATGCTTACGACACAGTAAGTGTAGCGTCATCAACAATGAGGCACATGATGAAATTTTCAATTGTTTTCTCTCATGTACTAATGAGAACGCCAGACAAATAGTATTTCAGGAGATACAGGATGGGCTATTAAATTGTAAGAGAATGTCAGCGGCTTTGTTTATAGGATTAATGGATAAAGAATGCATCGTTTGGGATCCATTATCAATTGGAAACGAGCAACAAAGCAATTTGCATAAATAAGACCAAATAAGACCTGTCGCTTGGTATCATTTGGTACTTTTTATAAATATATTTTTTATGAAACTACTGGTCAAATTATGGGGGGAAATTACTATTAAACTAAAAGTATTAATAGTTCTCTCCGCCGCTCCTGTATCGAGGTATGTAAAAACGGGGTTGTATTTCCCCGTGTAATAAACTGCTGAGTATGCAAAGCCCTGTACTTTAAGACGCCTTCGATTAGGGCGAGATGGTCCTGGCCGCGGGAGATGGTTAAACAAACTAACTAGAAGTTTGGGAAATCCTAGGGGAGATCAGTTGAATACAATTCAAATAAAAAACACCCAGATTGAAAAAAAGGCTTCCCGGTAAATATGTCCATATCTCTGCTGGGCCTTACTAAGGGCTTCGCTACTCAGAGAAACAATAGGTGGATTTTGGTTATCCTTGCTATACTGTACTAACATAGCTAAATAAAAGATTCGAAAAGTACCACATACTACTTCAGTCTCTTCCAAGGTAGGGCAAAAATTACTCAGTTATGTTGTGCAGCGAGTATCCTTAAGAATCTCAAAAGCTGATGGTCACCCAATTTTCAAAGCACACTTTGCTTTAATAGCTGATGTAATAGCTCAGGCATAGTTACATATTTTGGCACTAAGTATGATATGTAAAACAAGTCATTTCCGGAAAGATAGTAACTGTGATTTACTTGTTATAGGAGGGGGCCGAATTTATGCCTTAACTTTGACAGAATTTGGGTGTACATCTTGGGTGGAGAAGATTAAACAAAAAAAAGGCTGGTTTGGCGAATTCTACTTTGCTCTTTGTTGCCGAAAATGTGAGATGTTTATTCCCAAGCTCTAAAATGCTCATCACCTGAGTACGAAGATGCCTTTTTCAAACTTGTGCAAATCAAGTCCCAAAAGTTAATCAACAGTAACGACACAATCCTACAGGTGCAAAATGAGTTTTAATGTTTCCACTTCGCTTATCTGGCTTTAATTCATCATCATCAGGTTTCATCGAGTCGGTGTCGACTCCTGGTGACATTATGCACTGCTTGCCTCCACCTTCCTCTGTCTCGTACATCTTCTTTCAGTTGAATCAGACTCTTCCCCGTGGCTTCAATCACTCCATCTAACCATCTTTGCCGTGACCTGCCTCTTCTCCGTCTACCCTCACACAGCGAAAACACGAGGTCTTTTTCCAGACATCCATCTTTTCTCATGATGTGACCAAAAAATCTCAACCTTTGCTTTACTATGCGTCCTTCCACAGATATATTTGGTTTTATCCTTTCAATGACGGATTTGTTGGTTTCCCTTCTTGTCCATGGAATCTTCAAAACTCGCCTCCAACACCATAGCTCGAAGGCATCTATGCGCTTTCTGTCTTGTTTCTTGATTGTCCAGCTTTCAAATCCATACATGGCTAAGGGAAATATCATAGTTTCAACTATTTTGATCGATCTCCTCTTCGTCTATCACGAATTTTCTCGTTCCATCCGTCGTCATGACTTTAGTCTTTTTGATATTCAAATACAGTCCAGCCTGTGCACTTGTTATCTTAACTTTCCTCATTAAACACTTCAGGTCATCAAAATTTTCCGCCATGAGGGTGGTATCGTCCGCATATCGCAGGTTGTTAATGCATCTTGTAGCTATCTTTATTCCAAATTACTATTCTTCTAGACGGGCCGAACGCATGGTGGCCTCTGCATACAAGTTAAAGAGGTACGGGGAAAGTATACAGCGTGGTCTTACTCCCTTTCCGATGCTGAACCAGTCTGTATCACCATGGCTTGTTCTCACTGTAGCTTCTTGGCTGTCAAACAGGCTCCTCATGAGTAACATGAAATGCTCTGGAATACCCATGTTCTTCAGTACATTCCAGAGTCGATGGTGATCGATGCAGTCGAAAGCTTTGCTGTAATCGATGAAGCAAAAATACACTTGTTTCTGATGCTCCCTTGTAGTCTCCATTAGCCATCTCATGTTCGCCATGTGATCACAAGCCCCTCTTCCTCGTCTAAAGCCAGCCTGTTCTTCTGGTAACTCTTTCTTAATGTATGGTTCAATTCGCCTTTGGATTAATCTCAACAATACCTTGCTGTAATGACAAATCTGTGCGATTGTTCTATTATTTGCACATTGCATGATGTCGCCTTTCTTCGGTTGTTGTAAGTAAACTGAGCGTTTCCAGTCTTTTGGCCATTCTATAGTATTCCAGATTTCTTGACAGAGCCGTGTCAGTTTCCTCAGTACTCCTTCATCACCTGCTTTAAAGAGTTCAATGGGAATGTCATCTATGCCTGGTGACTTCCGGTTTGGTGTTTATTTCAGAGCTTCTTGCACTTCTTCTAAAGTCACTTGGGGTTCTGATGTGAACTCATTCGGAAGGTAAAGGTCCCTTATTGTAGGGTCTCGATGATATAGTTCTTGAGAGTGTTCTCTTCATCTATCTTTGATTTCTTCTCCGCTTGTAAGGACCTTACCGTCCTTTGACTTGACAGCTCGACAAGTCTTGCATTGAACTTGCTGGACGTCGTTATCTTTTTGAAAAGCTTGCGAGAATTGCCTGTGCTGCTGTGTGCTTCCAAAATCTTGCATTCTTCAGAGAGATATGTATTTTTGTCTCTCCTTGGGAGTCTTTAAAAGCATTGATTCAGCTGTTTGTATTTATCCATGTTGCCCTCAATCTTTGCTCTTCTTCTATCGTTGGCAACTTTTATTGTTTCTTCTGATAACCATTTTGACTTTTTTTAAGGTTTTCCAGCAGCTAAATTCTGTTTGGCTGACTCCTCAATGGTGTCTTTCATGTCTTCCCATAGCTTGTTTGCTGATTTATCTTGAGAGAGTAATTGAAACCTATTAGAAACATCGACCGAATAGTTAGCTGACATGTCCTCAAGATCGTATTTCTTCTGCGCTTTTTGGTTGTTTTCTATTTTCTTCAGCTTTATCATAATCTGAGCTATGAGTAATTCGTGATCAGAACCGCAATCAGCACCAGGAAGTGCCTTTGTATTTTGAATCATACTTCTCCATCGTTGTTGACTTATGATATAGTCAATCTGGTTTCGGTAGGATCCTCCAGGTGATGTCCAAGTGTATAATCTACGATTGGGTTGTTGGAAGCATGTGTTCATTATTGTCAGATTGAGATCTGTGCAGAATTGAACTAATTTGTTTCCTGCTTCGTTGCGCGTTCCAAGACCATGTTTACCTGTGACATTGGCTGTTACTATCCTGCCTGCTTTGGCGTTGAAATCACCTATTAACATGATTATATCTTTTTTGGGTGTGCCATTGATTATCTCTTCTAGAAGTTGGTAGAAGTCGTCGATCTCCTCTTCTGCTGCAGTTGATGGTAAATAAACTTGAATAACTGTCACACTGACTGGCTGTCCTTTAATACGGATGGAAATCAGTCTGTCTGAGATTGGGTTGAATCCCATAACACAGTTTTCTAGGCGTTTTGGTATGATGAAAGCTACTCCATTCTTCCTTTGCGATTCGTGTCCAGAGTAATATAATGTATGTTTGTTGGAACGAAAACTGCCTTTACCTGTCCATTTTAGTTCGCTTATGCCCAAGATTGATATGTTTATCAGATCCATCTCCGATTTCACTATTTCAAGCTTACCACTGGCCATACTCCGGATATTCCATGTGGCGATGTTGTGTTTATTGGTCAGGCGCACTTTTCCTTTGGCATTACTGGCAACATCAGGCGAAAGGCTTCCATCTGGGTTTGGCCTAGCTCCGTCATTTCTACCAGATGCATGTGTAAACGATGCCTCTTCCCCAGTAGCTTGGTGAGTGTCTTCAGACCTGAGGAGCTCATCATCCAACACTATATCTTCTCTCGTTCTTGTCGTGTGCATAATGTATTCATGGCAGTAAAACTGAAGTGGTTTGCCGTTGCCTTCTTCAGCGCAGTACCAAACTAACGATGGCAGATATCGGTCAGCCGTTGTCAATTTAGATCATCTGCCAGACTGAAAAGCTCACAGACCGTTGTTCCATAAAATTCTATAGAATCCTCCGCTCTGATTACATCCGTCATCCTGCTGCCAATGACTTCACCGTTGCCCTGGCACGGGAGGCTACCAGGTACTACACCTTGCCCAAGGGTGCCCTGTAATTATGCATCATGGGTAGGGTGGTTTAATTCCCTGAGACCTCCTGGTCCGCATACCCAGTGGCTTTAATTAATGGAATTCATTATTTATATCCAGTTTTGAAAACAATTTCGTGAGACACATATCGTGCCAAACGTCTTCAATTATAGATAAAGAATGGCAAATGAGGATGGCAAATGAGGATGAACAATAAGTAGCCAATTCTATGTTTTCAGTTACTTGAGCACACAAATAATAAAAATAACTCTTTCGAAACTTTATCGTGTAAATGGTATAATACACGCCCGTGTTTTTTTGTGCAACAGGTGAAAGAATAGAGTCAATATCTAACCCAAATTGCATATCTTTCACGTTACAATTCTCTTTTACACTACCTTATCAACTCTGGATTGCTTAATTAGTTTTCGATGTGTTTACGATTAGAGTTAAAGGCAGTTGGATAATATATTACCAACAACATTTCCATCAGCTCCAGAGTCAATCTGCCCTTTTACTGAGACACCACTGATGTGTACGGTAACGCGTGTGCGGTTTGGGAGAGTTTTGCTTTCCATGTGATTGCTGTGCTGTATTAGTATTAAACTGATAAATGCCTTCGCTAACTCTACTATTGCTCTGGAGTTTTTGGATGCAATTTCTATAAAACGTCGTCACATTGTTTTGCCACCCTAATGGCAAATTCCACCAAAACTATGACAAGAGATGCTACCCTTTTTATGCGGCAAATGACCTCAACAACTAAAATACTGCTTTGTACTCTTCTATTGTGTGCGGAGTATCACTAATGAATTATATATTTCTGTTTCCTGAAATTTTTGCAGTTTTTGAATAGATGAAGCTTCCAAAGCTCCAGTTTGTATATTCGCCATTTCCATTGATTGAACTGCTTTTATAATTCATCCAAAGTTGGATCGTTATTTAAAGGCTTGTGAAGAAGAATATATATGTCATATCTTTCAGAAAATATTACTCTCTCTTCCATGCTTTCCATGGCCTAAAATTGCTCAGCAGGTAACCAATCACTCTGGTAAGCTGCTTGCGAGATAGAAATGTGTGTCTTCATTCTGCACAAGCATCGGTCAATCAACCCTACGGTTAGGAGTTTCCTTAAAGTGGAGGGAAAAAATGAAGGGCCTGACATGTACTCGCTCAATTTTCTTTGTTGCTTTTGCTAATGGCCTTAAAATACCTAGACGCAAGGATTCAGGGTATTCACCTGTTTCACTCGTCTTGCTCAGGAGAGCAGCGTTGAATGTACTTCAGTAAGAGCGTTTTTAATAAATTTTGCATGTATTCCATCTCGACCAATGACCTTGTTATTCTTAGGTCTTACTGACGCTTTACCATTTTCCTTAGATGTGAATGGTGGCTCCATTTTTACATGTGGTATATGAAGGCTGGGTTTTTTTCCTTCACTTGAGTGGAAGAGCTATTTAAAATATATGATGAGTTCTGTTTGCTCACTGTGTACTTTAATGGAAGCATATTGTTTGACAATTCGGTTCCTAATTATTCGGTCATCATCATGAAACTCGCACCTTTTGCTTAGTAAAATTGGCACCTTATTGCCAAAAATACCTAGTTACAAACTTATCTACTGAGTCGAATTTGACGAAATTTGACGAAATTTGCAAGTTTCAAATATTAGAGTAGGTTTGGATTCAAAAAAGCATCTATTTTTGTTTCGGTACGTTAAAACGTTTCATTTGAATCTGCAGCTATTCTGTTGAGTATGTCCTATAAGCCAGGTCCATCATAGAATGACAAAATGAGTTTTCTGTTTCTCCTCATCTTTTATGTCTAATGAAACAAATAAGTTCTCCAGCCTTTTCATTTATTTTTCACAAGTAATGCCACTAAATGAGGGTTCTGAATAAGCATCAAATGGTAAGAAGCCTGGTACAGAATTAGTCACAATTTACACTCATCGCTAAGGTTCGGTGAAATACAGATCTTGAAAATTACTGGAAAAATTCCTTTAAAAATCCTAAATAGGCAAATTAACACCTAAAAATAACTCGTAAAATCTTCTGAAGTGGATGATTTCTTTACAATCAAATGTCTTTAATGTATTTATACAAATGTGACGTATGAAGTATGAAATAAATGAAATATTGAAAGAAAACGGTTTCAGAAAGCAAGCACGACCTAGAAGTTCATGTGCAAAGATAGCTGAAATGATGATTTGAAATCATTCTATTTGCGAGTATTCAACTTCAGAATAATTAAATGTTTAATTTCTTCCAGGAGACAAAATTTGATCATATGACAGTACTTTCTTTGTAAACCGAGAAACTCCGTTCGATCTTAACAGAGTTGAACGAGCGATTTTAAGAGTGCTTTTAATGCTCCAACAATGTATTCCGACTCATCTGGTTTCTGCAATTCTTTCAGTCTTTCGTTCTTTTTCCAAAACTAAGAAAAGATTTGGTTTTACTTCGGTCAAAATATCTGAAAAAAATTTCGTCCAGTCTACTCACAGTATCCGAGACGCACAAAATGCGTTTTCGATAATTTTGACGAGTGGAATAAATCTCCGGAGAATGTTAGCTTGTGTCGATTTTATACTCGAGCTTAACATAAGACGTTTAATAACTTTCCGTGTAGCTGCGCATTTACTGTCAAATGCCATAATTAAAGTATTTTTCATATTTCAGTATTATTTTCATATTTCAGTATTATTCGACGGCAGTTAGTCACGTACCGCACTGCGTGACGACGAATTTCAGTAGTACAGGAATTTCTTCTTCATGTATCTTAGTTTACTTCAACGGAGACTTTTCAAACACTTTCTTAAAATCAAACACATACGAATTAACAAGTGGATTTTCTTGGCGAATTACTCCACATACTCTCTCTGTGTCGTACACTATACAGCTCACATGAATTAACTGTGGATAGCTTTAATCCACAGACCCTCTTCTTAAGATACGAAGTGCTATCAGATACAAACAGAATATTGTCAAATTCAATGTGTCTCGAGTGGTATCTAGTAAAAAGTGGCTCGACTGTTGGGTGATTTACCCACTGAAGAAAAGCTACATTTATCCACTTGGAGCAACGATCATTGTTGAAAAGTCCAATCAAACAAAAGTACATACACCATTCTTCGGTATCTTTAGTTTCATCGGGAGGGACCCAGATTATTTAATTTTTAGCTCTTCTTCTGTTTCCATATGGGTAGTTTATTCATGCTTTACATATATTTTCTGTATTGCTGAACTATTGGGAATTTTACATTGGATTATTTCATTTATCCAAAGAATTATTGGCTACAGAAAAAACCTTGTTCTCTTTATCAAGATTATTGGTACTGGCAAAGCAAAGAAAAGCTGCTTCTGTTTGAAGTGATCGGTCGAGTCTTTTATGCTTAGCTGTTTTTATGTGTTGCAAAACGTTTGTTTTATATTTATGTCCAATGCATTTGATATAATTAGAAATGAGAGGATAACAGGCACCATCGGGGTATGTGACATCGCAGGAAAACTGGCAGAGGCATGTTTGAAATGCCACGGAGAGAAGATGGTCACATTGGGAAACGTGTGCTTAACTTGGAGCTGCCGGGTAGGAGAAGGCCGGGAAGACCGAAGAGAAGATGGAGAGTTTTGTGAACAATGACAAGATTAGGACTGGACTGTCAGAGGAGCATACACAGGACCGCTGCAAATGGAAAGAGTCAATTTTCTGTTGCAACCCACGAAGGGGTAAATCCCGAAAGAAGAAGATGATGATGATGCAGTTCTTTGCATTTAAGAATTATTTCGTCTTTCTCCAAACAATCGAGTTCCCTGCACCAATTATTAAAATATTCCTGAAATTTTTCTTTTGTTTAGGCATTTTCACTTCTGCACTCAAGAAAACTTTCATACTCGTGGCTCCAACGCACATTAAATGTAACATATTAATGTTCAATAACAAACATAAATGTCTGTTATTTACATCATATCGAGTTTCAATATTTCTTTTAAATCCTGCTACGTTTCCGCGATGGCTAGTAACGTAAGACAAAAGCGCAAGTAAATATTAATTTGCTAAAATTCCCAATGTGAACCAAAAAAATTCAAAATAGCAAAATACCTCAGGTAAAATAGCTCTTAAAAACGCAAAATACCTCGACTGAAAAAATGTTGAAAACTGATGTAAAACTTGAAGAATGAAAATCAACTGCCATTGGACGTTTACGAAAAAAATTGACTCTGGATTTCAGCGCCCTAAAATGTATTGCCTATCCAAAATTCACGGTGTTCCCGTCAGGCGCATCTTATCAATAATTGGCTGTGTATAACACCTGTTGGCAAAATGGCTTGCACTTGTTTTTTAAACGGTACTACTCCGGTTTCTGTGTTAAGCACTCCTCCGCATTTGCTAGTAAAAAGCAAAAGTGGTCGGTAAATACAACAAATTTTGTGCTGTGCTCCTTTGATATCAAATGTCTATTTATCAACGTTCATTTACATGAGGTCATTAAAATTTGCTCCAAAACACTGTTCCATACAAGCAACGCGTCATTTTCTATTCCAGGAGATGTTTTTGTAAAACTGGTGAATTTTGCGACCATATCAGTTGAATTTAACTTGTAAAATGGTATGTACTAACAAATTGATAGTGTAACCATAGGCTCAACACCAACTCCAGCTTTGGCTAATACCAAAACGAATCAAAGTGAGCCTGATTGTTGCCGAGGGTAGAAGGCAAAAACTCATACAAGAGTCAAGATGACTAGTCAGTAGTTCATCATAACTCAACTTGTAGTCTAATATCCACTGTGTCCTTCAGAACATCCCCCCCCCCCTTCACAATGGGGCAGTATCCCATTGTTCCTTTCGCCTGCTTGAAATACGATTGGGCAAATCTTCGTAATTGGACGTACCAATTCCTTTCCGTATGCCATCAGCTTCACTGTTCGAACATGTCCGTCTTTTCCTGGGTATGTCGTCAACACGCGCCCCATTGGCCACTCTCCACGAGGTGTTTCAGTGGAGACAATCAGCACAATGTCCCCTACTTAAATATCTTCACAGGTTTGCAGCCACTTCTTACGTTTGCCCAGTGTTGGAAGGAATTCTCGTAGCCATCGCTGCCAGAAGTGACGCATGATTTCTTGCAATCTTCTCCATCGCTTTCTTGGGCAGTAATCTGTACTATAGACTGCAGATGGTGCTAATTGCCCACCTGCCTGGCCATGCAGGAAATGATTTGGTGTCAACGGAAGATCGTCACTTGGATGGGCTGTCTGGAAAGTCAGGGTCCATGAGTTAATTTGACTTTCCGCTCCAACAAATGCTGTATTAAGTTCTTCGTCTGTTACATTGGCGTTTGCGAGAATTCCGTAGACGGCTCATGGACCCCACCAAAATGGGGTGCAAATGGCGGAATGAAGTGCCATTTATTTCCTTTGTCTGACACCGCCTTTAAGATTTTATTCCGATCCATTTCTTGCACCAGAATCCTCAACTCGTTAACAGCACCAACAAAGTTTGTACCGTTGTCTGATATGACTTCTTCAGGGACAACCCCGCCGGCAGGTCATCCTGTAGAAGGCATTCATGAATGAGTCAGTATCCAGGCCTGTGGCCATCTCGGGATGGACAGCTCTTGAATCTTGGCAGGTGAACAGACATAAATAACGTTTTAGTCGCTTAAGACTTCGTCCTTGGATAGTAATGGACGGCCCCGCAAAATCCACGGCAGAACGAGCAAATGCACGGATCGGATAAGTCAAGCGAATCTTGGGTAGCGGAGCCATTACCTGAACTTCTGGGGTTGCTTTTCTGCGCTTGCAAAAGTTACATTCCATTTCCACTTGACGTATCTCCTCACTACCATGAATTCTCCAGAAGCGCTGTGAGATATGTGCGAAGACATGATTTGTCCCAGCCACATGGCAATCTTGAGCATGGTATCCTCTGGCAATTAGCTTTATTCTCCAGTGGTTGCAAGGGAGGATGGCAGGAAATTTAACATCATATGGCAGAAAGTCAGCAAAGCGCAGTCTTGCATTTGCTCGAATGACACCACTCTCATCCAGGAACGGATTCAGTGCTGCTAGCAAGCTCTTCTGATGAACGTGCTTGCCCTTTGCCAACTGCCGTAATTTATCAGAAAAAGCATATTGTTGCGATTCACAGATAATGGATGTTTTTGCATCTGAGATTTCTTGAGCTTTTAGCTCACCTGCATCTCTGTTTGTTGCTTCGATTTGACAGTTGTGAACAAATCTCATTACCCAAGCTCTTACCCGCTTCAACTGCAGGAATGAGGAGAACCGATCAGGATCCAATCTCTACTCATCCACAGCACGACCAGTCAGTGACTGAGATACGTGGCACACTTGTAGGAGCTGTCGGGACTTTTTTGGTTTTGTGGTCTCCTTACTTGCGTCTGGAGTTTTCATCACTATACTGGCGGGCCACTCTTCTTTGGGACAATAAAGAAATGCCGGTCCTTTCCACCATAGTTTGTTCACCTTATGCTCGAGTGCAGATACCCTCTGCTTGCCAAGTCCGCAGGGTTCTGTTTTGATGCAACATGTCTCCAGTTGGTTAGCTGAGTCTGCCGCTGTATTTCCGCCACTCGATTGGGTACAAATGTCTTTAGTGATCTGAAGTCCAATCTACCACAGAAGTGTCATGCTATCTGTCCAGTAAAATATCTTTGCTTGGTCAATGTTTATACACCTCTGCACTTTCTCAGCCAAATGGACACTCATTACTGCACCAAGCAGCTCAAGACGCGGGATGCTGACTGTTGAGAGTGGAACCACCTTTCACTTTGATTGAACAAGATTCACGTCAATTTGTCCGTCGTCGTAAAGCAATCGTATATATCCCACTGTCGCATAGGCATCACTTGAAGCATCACTGAAGAAATGGAGGGATATTTCCTTACCTTCAGTTGTTAGCTGCTGCAGACATCTTGGTACTTTGATTGTAGATAGATCTGCNGTCATGCTATCTGTCCAGTAAAATATCTTTGCTTGGTCAATGTTTATACACCTCTGCACTTTCTCAGCCAAATGGACACTCATTACTGCACCAAGCAGCTCAAGACGCGGGATGCTGACTGTTGAGAGTGGAACCACCTTTCACTTTGATTGAACAAGATTCACGTCAATTTGTCCGTCGTCGTAAAGCAATCGTATATATCCCACTGTCGCATAGGCATCACTTGAAGCATCACTGAAGAAATGGAGGGATATTTCCTTACCTTCAGTTGTTAGCTGCTGCAGACATCTTGGTACTTTGATTGTAGATAGATCTGCCAACTCTCTGTACCAGACTTCAATTTTTCTCAGTAAGTCTCCTGGTAGTGGTTCAGCCCAGTCAATACGCGCCAACCAGATGTCCTGCAGAATGATCTTCCCTCTAATGACGAAAGGTGACGTCAAGCCGATGGGGTCCAAAAGTGTAGCAATCCGACTCAGGAAGTTTCTTTTCGTGATGGCTTCGTGGGATTCTGGCATTCTCACTTTAAATGTGAAGGTATCTTCATCTGCTTCCCACAAGACACCCAAGGTCTTTGTTGATGGTAGAACTCCATTGCTCAAATCCACATTTTTAGCACGATCCTCTTCTATTTTGGCTGCAGGGACTGTTTTCGAATTCGATATCCATTTCCGAGCATGCATACCAGCAGATGCCCAGAGCTCTGATAATTGTTGGTATAGGAGAATTGCATCAGAATCAGTTATTGTCGAATCCATGCTGTCGCTGTCATCCATGTAAGTTGAGTGCAGCACTGTCTCAGCAGCTTTCGGCATGTCCTCCCCCTTCAATTGTGCATGATGTTGCGTGACAAATTGTGCTTGAAGGGGGCAAGAGTTAACCCCAAAAACCAAGCGGTTGAATTTATATACATCTGGGGGGCGTGACTAATCCACTGTCGGCCACAAGAAGCAGTGATACTTCCGGGCTTTTGGTGCTAACCCAATTCACAGATACATCTCTACATATTCTTAAGGTTTCAGACAACAGCTCTTTCAACATTATCAAAATATGCCTGCCGTATCGGATATATAAAACAGAACAACTTAAAAGATCTGAATGCACATTTCTATGTGTCAGTTAACTACATAGCCACGGTTAAAGGTATTTTGTCAATAATAATGGATTTATTATGGCCAGTCACTATATCACATCTTTCTGCATCGATGGAGAAGGTGGTGTTTATCGTCCCTCTCAAGCCATCAACTGTACACAATCCAGTGATAGGAATGGCAATATAAATAAGAACTATCATAAGTACTGAACAGACACATCAAACAAACGTTTTTGCAATATTATTGTTATTAACTATGCTTTTAAAGACCTATATATTGTGCTTCGAATGAAGAATAGGTCTTTTTTGCTTCGTTCGATTTCCTAATTGAATTCATGAGCAAATATAATGATCATAAAGATGTAGCTATCGTAGATTAAAAGTTGGGGATTGCTTTCAAAACTGTGGACTTACCTCCAGGCGCTTCATCATCATAGAAAATGTATGCCATCTCATTCTGCTGTAGTTTTGCATTTCTGTAGACTTGATTCAGTGTTAACCCTGGTGCACTTTGTTCGCTTCTTACACTAACTTCAGACAGGTCAAATTTTATACTTCGTGAGTCCATATATGCATATCCAAATCCATCTTGAACAAGTTGGTGTTGGGCATCCTCAAGGCGTGGGAGCTTGTACATAGTATACCTAGTGTTTCAAAAAGTTAAATGAAAAGCAAAGTGAAAATGGCTACTGTTTTATGGAATTCAATTTTTCTGCATCAACCATAATGAAGTAATTGTCACATCATTTAAAAGAACCCAGACAGAATTAAAGAAAAAGACTGCTTTCTTTCCACATAACAGCAATAGAAAAATGCCTTGGTCATTTGTTTGGGCTAGTCATGCTTCAAAGTCAGCGTCGTGATGGTCATTAGTTACTTTTAGTTCAAAAACTACCTCGTAGTTGGACTGCATGGCGTAGAGACGCGGCCACTGGGTTCCACACGTACACCAACATAGTCTAAGGGAATACCACCCTGACAGAAAACCCTGACCCTTCAGGTCATGGGGTTGGGCAGGAGGCTAACTACCTTTTCCTGTAAAAAACAGCTAGTTAAAGAAAGTACACACATTATTATCCAACGCGAAAATATGGAGTAGCAGAGGTCAGGGGGAACTACAGTATGACGCCGCTTGATGAAAGTCTTAAGGAATCTCAGCAGCCAATGAGGTATTTTTTGAAGTCCCAAAACGACCTTCACCATTGAACATTGGACTATGAGTAAGACGTACACAGGAGGTAAAGCTAAACAGATCGCAAGGGAGATGTAGAGGAGCGGGCAGAATGAAGAAGGCTACAGGGCAGGCACTGATCTTCAGTGGAAATGAGGAAGTACAGGGGGGCGGTGTTGCCATCATGATTAGCCAACAAGCTGAAAAATCACGTAAGGAATGGACTCATATTAACAAGATAGTCATAACAGCTGGATTCTACTCAAGATACAGGGGAGTGGCCATCATTCAAGTATACGTAACACACAATGAGAAGGAAGACGCTGTGAAGAAGCGGTTCTATCAGGAACCACAGAAAACAGTGTATGGCCGTAATAAGAAAGACACCATCGTCATCATGATGATGATGCGGAATTTCGATGCCATAGCAGGAAGTTGTAACACCGCGCAGAAGAGGGCAATGAGTGTGCATGGTATGGGAACAAAAATGCCAATGGAGAGAGGCTATGTGAGTTCTGTCAGTTTACAGAGCTTGCTAACAGATACATTAATTCCCCGTAAAGACATACACATGGCAACAAAGGTTTCAGCAGATGGGAGAATTAAGAATCAAATCGACCATCTTACGATTAGTGGGCAGTGTAGTTACTCAGAATGAGACTCACAGGTACACAGAAGAGCAGTTGCCGACAGTGACTATTACCTGGCGAGGGCAAACATCGAGCTTTATCTCAAGCCATACAGAGCCAAGTCAAAACTCAGCATGGATAAACCCAAGGGTGGAGAAACAAAGAGGAAGTACTATGAAACAGTAAAGAGCACAGTAGAGGAGAGCAGAACGTAGAGTGAAGATATTGTGGTGTGGCAACAGCAGTGGGATACATACCTCAATGCAGATGAGGAAGTCCTTAGATTCGGGGAAGGGAAAAGCCAGCCATGAATAAACGACAACACCTGAAAATTGACAGATGAGAGCAACACAGATGTTCTGTACATTGATTATGCTCCATCCCTTGTTAGTGATTCTATCATCATTTAAGTGCCAATTTATTGCGCAAATGGCTCTTCATGTGAAAAGCAAAACATTCCAGGGCCTAAAACTTGCTAAGCTCTTTTCCTTTAGCATCGAGTCGACATCAGATATCACAGATCTTGATTAGTTAATTTTCACAATTTGTTATGTTTTGCCTAATTGAGGAGCAATTAAACACTTTTTTAAGTTTGTACCTATACCTTCTAGCACAGGAACAAGTCTGCATAATATTATCAAATCAACTTTCAGGATCATTGAGTCTGAATGGCTGATTTCCGACCCTAATTTACAATAATGGTAACAACACGAGTGCCATTTACAACGTCATTCAGACTTGAGATTTGCACAAAAATGACAAAGCTCTGGTTTCTACCTGCATGATCCCTAAATCTGTCAAGAAATGTTCCCATTGGCTCTTGTGTCCACGCTGTAAGTTTCTTAAGCGCTTAAGTGAAACTTTACATTTTTCAGTCAACATATGACGATGAAAAGGTTATAAAATGGCTGAGCAATACTCACTGATCAGCATGTACAAATGCAGTAAATACCC
This sequence comes from Morbakka virulenta, assembly GCA_003991215.1. Taxonomy (NCBI): domain Eukaryota; kingdom Metazoa; phylum Cnidaria; class Cubozoa; order Carybdeida; family Carukiidae; genus Morbakka; species Morbakka virulenta. The sequence goes on from RDPX01000035.1 coordinate 447,485, forward strand.
TGGAGACTAACTATACTAATACCATGAGACCTTGTTTCGCAGGGAGATACTACAGTGGAAGCATCCCCTAAAAGAAGACAGTCTTCACGTTAAAGAGGGGCGAACCGGACAAATACAGTTCGGACGAATGTCTTCGTAAACATGGGCACGACAGTCGATGTGAGTCTTTGACTCCTTGAGTTGCACCCGAGGATTTTCTAATGGAAATACATTCCTGGGTATCTCCTGCATACGATACAATGTATTTCAAAAATGTAGAAACAAATCCTGGACCTACGGCTGACCATGCTACATCACCTCCTTCCTACCGGTTAGACCGAAGGGACGAGAGGCAGACCAGGTGTAAAGTCTTCAAGTTTGGATTCCCGACCCAATCGCACACTTCAACTTAAGTGTGCGATCTACAAGAAAACGATTCGGAAAGGTCCAAGCCCACGAGTTTCCTTCAAGTGTGTAGCACGTGGCTGTACGTCGACACATGTTCAGATGCCACTCCAAGTGCACTAGTTTCACTGAAGGGCAGATCTGGCAGATGAGGCAAAGGGGCATTATCAAGTGGCATTATTCCGAGCATGGGACGACTATTGCATGGTTAGACAAACCGGCAACCGACATTCTGCAAGAGGAGCATATCGACCACATGTTTGCTATAGGAACTCCATGTCACTTGTGTGGGAAAGCAATCAAGACTGGAGGAGAAACAGCCGCCTTCATTTGCGAAGCCGAGGGATGCTTGGCCATCTGCCATCAAATGGTGTCGTGTAGTGGCGTGCCAGTTACCAAGTTGAAATCAACTCAATCAAGGCAACGCTGGTGATGCTCCTACCACCCCGATGAGGGATTGACAGATGATTCAGTTGTTTGGGAAAAGACTACACTTATGTCACCACTAGTGATCAACAGGTTGGTCGGTAAGATTGCATGTATGAAATGCAAGCGCAACCTCCAATCAAACTTCCGCCCTGTGAGATGTCAGTTGTGTCAAAAGCCATTCCACAAGAAGTGCAGTACTGCAAAGCCTGGTTCCTGGAAATGTCCCTCATGCACGGAACGATCGATCCAACACATACATGACCAGCTACCAGTGCTCAGTCATGATGAACCATCCACTATCTTGCAACCGTTACCACCATCGAAGAAAGGGAGTTTATCAATAATGCAATGGAATGCTGATGGTATCAGTGCCAAGATGTTTGAGTTATGCGAGTTCCTGCTCGAGAACCGCATCGACGTCATTGGAATACAAGAATCAAAGCTGAGGCCGACAGATCAAGATCCTTGAATTGATGGCTATGTGACCAACTGGTGTGATCGTCCGAATAGGGGAGGTGGTGGTCTGCTTCTATTTATCAAGAATGACGTTGTCTTCGAAAAGAAAACATCTGTATTTCGGAAAGGCCTTGAGGTGCAGTCTGTTCGGATATGACTTGGAAAGAAAGATTGGATCGACCTGTCAAACGTCTGCCTCCTAAACACTGAGGTGCAACATCCAGACTTCGATTATAATGCAATTCCTGTTTCCACTCAATCGATTATTGTGGGCGACTTAAATGGACCTTCACGACTATGGGATACCTGCCAACCAGCCGAGGCGAGAGGGTCAGCTCTTGTGAACTGGATCATCGATACCAATCTTTGTGTCCTGAATGATGGCTCACCAACTCGCCATAGTTGCATTGCCGGCAATGGCAGCTCACCCGATCTTTCATTGGTGGTCTCTCACTGGTCAACAAAAACTTCCTGGTGCCTGCTGGGCCCAATTGGAGATTCTGACCATCTTCCGATCCTGATCTCTGTGGTGGCGACAACCCATCTGCAGTTATGCGACGCGACAACAGCAAGATGGGAAAAAAACGGCATGGAATAGGAAGCTTTTAGTCAGGCGGAAGAGGAACGTCTTGTGGCATCTCCACCAGCCAACACGCTTCAAGACCAACACGCTTCAAGACCCACACGCTTCAAGACCAACACGCTTCNAAAAACTTCCTGGTGCCTGCTGGGCCCAATTGGAGATTCTGACCATCTTCCGATCCTGATCTCTGTGGTGGCGACAACCCATCTGCAGTTATGCGACGCGACAACAGCAAGATGGAAAAAAAACGGCATGGAATAGGAAGCTTTTAGTCAGGCAGAAGAGGAACGTCTTGTGGCATCTCCACCAGCCAACACGCTTCAAGACCAACACGCTTCAAGACCAAGTATCGAACTTCACCTCGAAACTGCAACAAACCACGTCGGGAAGACCAAACCCAGACACAAGACCAAGTCTTCGATGATGCCGCAGGTAAGAGCAGTGATCAGGAAGTGAAACTGACTTCGGAGAAACATCCATGTCCAGCGTACTGAATGGATTGTATCCTGCCAAGAGGCAAATAAGATGATCAAGGAGGCAAAAGCAGAAAGCTGGTGTAACTAAAGAAGCAATAGATTTGTCTGACAACTCCCGCATCTGGAAAATCGTCCACTCACTGAATGTAACACCTGAAGTAAACTTGCCAAATAAAGCTATGCTCTACCAGAACCAGTACATCACAGACCCAAAATGCAAGGCAGACATGTTTGCAAAGCACTATGCTACTATCAGTCACCAGCCTCACCTAACACCAGAAGAGCACGAAGTCCCTAGAAAGTTGAGAAAGACCTTGGAAGCACCAGATGTCCATCCTAGCAGCTGTACTTCCATTATGACGGGTGAGCTGAAGTCAGCAATTTCCCAACAAAAATTAAAAGGTGCAGCTTGTCCAAACAACATCCCACCGATATTCCTAAAGGCCCTGGGACCACAAGCATTATCGGAACTTCTCTCCATATTTAAATGTTCTTTCAAGAATGCTGATGTTCCCAGGATCTGGCAAGTGGCCACCATCATACATCTGTTAAAAGCCGGGAAACCTGCCAGTGATGTAGCATCTTACCGACCAGTGAGCCTTACATCATATGTGGTTAAACTTCTGGAATGCATCATCGCAGACAGGCTGTACTTCTTGGCTGAAACAAATGGATGGTTTAGCTCGATTCAGGTGGGTTTCCGTAAAGGCCGTAGCTGTGAAGATCAGATCTTGCCCATTGTTCAGACCATTGAGGATGGTTTCCAGTCCAAGCCACTTTGCCAGTCGGTATTTGGCTTGTTGGACTTCAGCAAAGCCTATGATACCGTACAGAAGCAAATGCTTCTCCTCAATCTTCTGGAATCAGGAGATCCTCTGCATTACATCCAGTGGCTACGAGCTTTCCTACAATATCATTGAACCGGAAGTTGTCTTCACAGAGTCAATAGTACTTCAGTCTGTCTACAACACTGCAGCAGCAATCAACAGAATTCGCCATCTTTGAGCTTTTGCTCATTTGGATTGGGGATGGGATCAACCACACCTACTTTCACTGTTTCACGCCTTTATTTGGCACAGACTCAGCTATGCAGGCCCGCCTAGCAACTGTGGGTTTCCAAGACTGGTATGGGGAAGTTAGAATGGCCCAGAATAGAGCACTTCAGGTCGTAACTGGACAATTTCAATCCACACCACTGGAAGCCATCAATCTAGAATTGAATGTCCCAAGTTTGAAGATATTTAGTGATCATGCCATCCTCAAATCATTTGAGCAAGCCACGATATACTCTCTAGGACATCCACCCAAAATGTTGCTTGAAGGGGAATTTGCCAACCAGTTGTCAAAACATAGTAATTGGAGATTAGCTACATCAGAGATGTCATTGGAGATCACTGCTGCAGCCAAACACAGGAAACCACATGACTTGTTCTCTCTCGTACCCTGGTATGATAATGATTATGTTTCAGTAAGGTCATCGATAGCAGGCATTTGAGCCAAGTCTGACACCACTGAGAAACTTCGAGAATGCTCAATAAGAATGATCCTTGCTATACATGCAGACTTTGTGGTCTATACAGATGGATCAACAGCAGAAGGTACACAAGTCACTGGAGTGGCTGTTGTGGTGATCTGTGGTAACCCTGAATGCCCAACTATCATCAAAACCATCCAGTGTTGGGGATGGATGCTGACCAGCTCCTTTGAGGAGGAAACTCTGGCAATGGAAATTGGCCTTGATTGGGCACAGACAAATTCGAACCAGTCAACTGTTCTGATATGCACTGGCAGCCAATCACTGTGTGAAGCTATCTTGGGGTATGCCGAGTCAGTGTTGATGGCACAGTCGTTGCTTGCCAAGGCTTGATGCCAGGTCACAATACAATGGATTCCTGGACACTCCAGTATTCCAGAAAATCAAATTGCCTATGCTGCTGCCAAGGCCTTGGCTTCCCTGGATGAGTCACCTAAGCAGGTATCACTGACAAGCATCATCAACACCATCAGAGCAATAATCACAAACTTATCATGGCAGATCAAAAAAGGTTGAGGAAAAACTGAAGACATGATCAAATTGCATCCTCCTAGCAAGACTTCGATCAGGCCACCGCCTAGTCTTCGCTAGTTACCAACATTGTTTATCCCCTAACATGACCAACCCAGCTTGCCCAAAATATGGAGAAGTGCAAGAAGACATTGAACACTGGCTGGTTAGATCCCATGACAGGGATGAGTACCACATGAAGATCTTCAGGTGCCACTCTGGGAAGATGAGCTGGCTGGCTTCAGCCCTAAGAATGTGGTCACATTCACAAGATCCACTTTCAATGCAGGCTCATAGAGCCACCCATGCAAACAACAACAACAGTGGAAGCAAATTCTGCCAATAAATCAAAGAGTAATTTTTTAAATGGGAATAATGAGAACTGTTCAAAAATGTATTTTACATGAGTTTAACATGATAACAAGGTAGTAATGGGTGATTTAATACAAAAGTTGTGCAGGACAGAATAGATAAGATAGTCAGATCCTTTGGAATTAGAGAAATTAATCACAGAGGGGAAAGACTGATAGAATGGTGCAAAGAACACAAACTACTAGTGACAAATACATGGTTAACCCCCCACCCCCACCCCCATAGATGTTGGACATGGAAGAGCCTGGGTGAAAGAGTTGGAAATCAAATCAATTTCATTCTCATGCTATAACATTGCATAAGTCAGTGGCAGGTAAAGACTGTGGAAGTGACCACATACCTGTTATTGGAGAAATGAGATTGAAATTAAAAAAACTGAAGAAAAATACAAAAGCATCAAGTAAACTAAACAAGTATTGGGTAAATGTATTGCAATCCAATCAAGCAAAGAAAAGGAAGTATGAAGTAATGTGGAAAATTTCACAGCACTCCAAGATATCACAGATGCTGAAAACTTATGGGAAAAAATAAAAATAAGCTATCCACAAGGCAGCTGTGGAACATATTCCAAGAAACAAAAAGAAAGAACATAAGAAATGGATAACTCCCCAAATCCTCAACTTAATGGAGGAAAGAAGAAAATCAAAAGGTGATGAGACAACCTACAACAAAATGATCAAACTGATAAAAAAGAAATGTAATGAAGCCAAAGATCAAGGAGGATCAATCTTCTTCTTCTTCTTCTTTCAGCATTTCCCTTTTCAGGAGTCACCACAGCAAATTGACTTCTTCCACTTGTTGGTCACGTGCATCTTGCTTGGTCAAACCAAGTTCCCTCATGTCATCTCCCACATAGTCTTTTCATCTCCTCCTTGGCCTTCCATGCTTTCTCCTGCCAGGCCGCTCCATGTTCAGCACCCATTTAGCAATGTGATCCTCCTCCCTCCTTTGCACATGTCCATACCACCTTAGCCATGTCTCTCTCAAATTTCCTGCGATGTCACATACCCTGATGGTGCCTCTGATCCTTTCATTTCTGATCATGTCCTTTCTTGTGACTCCAAGCAACAACCTCAGCATACGCATTTCTGCTGTTTTGCATCTTCTTCTCAAGACTCTTGGTTAGAGGAGCTGTCTCCAGTCCATACAGCATCACAGGCCTTACTACTGTTTTGTATAATTATCCTTTGACTTTGACCAGTACTCTCCTCTCACACAAAATTTCAGTCATGCTCCACCAGTTACTCCACCCTGCCTGGATTCTTTTCTTCACTTATTTTGAACAACTGCCACTTTGCTCAATGGTGGACCCGTGGTACTTGAAATTCTCTACCTCTGGAAGTCATCATGACTGATTTTGATTGGTGGTAAGTCTCTTTTCTTGTTTATGCTCTTATTTGCCTCCCTATATGCTACTCTAGCTTGTTCTCCTCCATCTGCATAACACCTCCTGAAGGCTTGCTTCTTTTCCCTTCTTTCCTGCACCTCCTCATTCCACCACCAAGTTTCTTTCTCCTTCTTTAGCTGACCAGTGGTCTTACCATGCACTTAACTAGCCACTGTATGAATTCCATCTGCGGTTGTCTTTCAGTTTACTGGCAAGACCTCTCCAAGTCTTTCTCTGAGCTCATTCTTGAACCTTTCTCCCACCTCTGGTTCTTTAAGCCTCCACCATTTGATTCTTGGCTCTGTTTTCTAAGTCTGTTGTAATGACATTTGCAATGTGACCTTGCATATCACCGGTCGATGCTGAGGTGTAACACATTCACTTGTTATTACTTTGCAGTCTGTGACTTGCTTCAGCAGTCTTCTTCTGCAAAGCACATAGTCAATTTGGGTAACATGTGGACCACTTTTGTAAGTCACTTTCTGTTCCCCTGCATTCATGAAGAATGTGTTGATGATAGCTTGGTAGAAGCTTTCTGCAAAGCACACTACTCTTTCTCCTTGCTCATTTCTTGTTCCTAGTCAATGCTTGCCCATGTTCTTTTTATTTCCCACATTACTTTCTCCAACATGCCCACTGAAATCTGCTCCTATATACAAATGTTCATTGCCAGGGGTCTTGCTCACATAATCATCCAGATCTTCAAAAATCTTTCCTTTTCCTCTTCATTACATCCAGTCTGTGGAGCATAGGCACTGATAACTTGCATGGTAGTACCACCGACCTCCATCCATAGTCCCATGATTTGGTCTGAACGTCTCTCTACTGATATTACCCCCTCAGTGAGCGATGGGTGGAGAATGATGCCTACTCCATTCCTTTTGTTTGCTGTCCTACTGTAGTACATCTTGTATCCATTTCCAATCTTCCTGGCCTTTGAGCCTTTCCACTTGGTTTCTTTCATGCATAGAACCTTTAGCTTTCTTCTCTCCATCAAATCTGTGATTTTGTTTCCTATCCCTGTCATTGTACCAACATTGAGAGTACCAATCATGAGCTCCTGTTCTCAGCCTTCCTTCCATCACTTTTCCTTTTTCCTTCTTACCCTTCTTCCTCCATGTTTTCTTCAGCTTTTGTAGCCAGTCATATATTTTACCTCGCTGGTCTCCTAAGGTAAAGGCAGTCATTGGTAACCCAGGCTGTGACCGATCCAGTATGATATTAGCTTGTTTAGTCATCAATATTTTTGAATTGGCAGTTGTTTTTCTGGCTGGATGCCCTTCCTGACACCAGCCAGAGTAATTGGAAGTGGGCCTAGCCTTGGGTCAAAAGACCTGCTCACAAGGCAGTGAGTAGCCATCCCCAGCGGGTGACCTCATCAAGGAAGTTCATATGCCCAGGAATGCTCCATCCATCCATCTCTGGCAGGATGGGCTGACAGGAATAAGGCTCTGTGATCCTGGGAGGGGTGGCTAAACTGGGGTACACCTTGCCAAAGGGTGTCCTGAGGATTGTGCTGGGTAGGGTTATCCATTTCCTGAGATTCATGTTGAACCCGCATACCCTGATATGTGGATCAATACACAATGCAAAGAAATCAAAGGCAATAAAACTAAAGATAGTAGCTTTGCTCATCGAAAAAAATCAGAGAGATAACTGGAAAATATCAGTCAGTTAGTTCTGAATGTATCAAGTCTAAAACTGGAGAATTTTTGAAGGGAAAAAAAAGAGATACATGATCACTGGTCAGAATATATTGAAAGCTTGTACCACAATGAAAGAGGTCCTCCCCTGACCAAAAAGAACAATACTGATAGTCCTCCAATCCTAGAAGCAGAAGTGAGGGAAGCAATAAAAAAGATGAAATATGATAAGGCCTTTGGTCCTGATGATATGCCTATTGAAATGCTGGAAGCCTCAGGAGAGCTTGAAATAAAAACACCAGTTTGTTAAACATTATCTACAATACTGGAAAACTTCTAGGTGACTTGAAAAGGTCTATATTCATACCAATACTGAAGAAGGCAAGCATGACCAAATGTGAACAAGAAAGAACCATAAGTCTAATGAGTCAGCTCACGAAAGTTCGTGTGGGCTTTTTCTGAGTCAAAAATAGTGTAATTGTGTGTACAACATAAATTTAAGTACTGTCATGCATATTTTTTATATTATATAAATTACAAATAACAAACTCTTTACTTGTCAAAACCATATAAATTTCACACAAACAAAAATAAGAAACACCACAATTGTTACCTAGTGGTCAACACAGAATTATTTTCTTTGCACCTGAACTAGCCTTTATTTGTGGATAAACACTAGTTAATTTTTTTATCTTGAAAATCCTGAACTTTATGGACTCAGAGGTACAAAAGATGTAAGAGCTTTATCATGTCTTGAGTCATATGTTTTTCTGAGCTATGTTTTGAGAGATACTTCTCCTATCATCAGGCTGTACACAGATTGAACTCAAAGATGTGAAAGCTTTATCTTTCTTGAGTCAAAAGCTTTTTCTAAGCTAAGTTTTGAGATATACTTCTCCCATCATCAGGCTGTTGATCCATTTTTGGGAGTGAGATTTGCATCAAATGTCAGCCAGTCACCCTTTTAACTTTTTGAAATATGCACCCCAAAAGAAAAGGTTCCCTTGAGCCTGAATCAAATGTTGGATGGGTGATGCTTGTTTACAGCTTTATCTTTGAAACCTGTTACTGTATTAATACCTAAACAAGAATCAGATGAGAAAAGTTTGGTAACACATGATCTGAAGGAAAGAGAATCTCAAGCAAATGAAGATGTCTTCAGTTTCATGATTTTGTACTCCAATAGGTGGTAAATCCTGTCAGTCACAGGTAGAAACATGAAGATAAGTTGTAAATTCCAATCAAAACCAAGATAAATAGCTATCAAAAAGATCCCTATTATTAGCAGTGTCATAAAGGCTTATCTAATGCATAAAGGCCCTACAAAAACATGAAAGTATTTGTAAAGTCAGAATGATGGAAGCTTTCATAAAAGAACTGTTCAATCTTAGAGCTTGGTATGTTTCAAAAGTTATGGGGTTTGATTACACTAACAGCAACTGTCCTTACAGAAATTTGAAGCTTCTCTCTTCAATTTTACCAAATTAAATTCCTTGGTTACAGCTTGCCTGACCAATAACATGTCATTAGACTCCACATGTTTTAGAAGACCATTGATACTGTACTTGTGCAACTAAAAACGAAATCTAAGGTTCCAAACAACATTATGTCTACATTTTACATTTCATATCTGATGGTCATAAAAAACAGAAAAACGAAGAGAGCTCATCCAAAAGCAGTATCCAAAATGCTTTCAGAAGATCTAGATTCTGTTATGAGGTCATATATTAAGAAATTTATAACTGAAGTTTCTCAGTGAAGCACTGTTTCCAACTCCCATTTGCTTGGTGCTAAAGCCCCACATCATCCAATTATTCTAAGAGTTTTGTCAGCTCCTCTTTTGTTTGTCCTGGTTCCAGTCATGGTTGTAATAGTCCTTCACAAAGCTCAAATTAATTAAAATATATCCAGGATATAGCCTATCTACTCTCAAAAAGCAAGGTTTCAGAAAGCTTCAGTTCTCCATTTCCATATTTCTGTGATGACATTCTTCTGGAATTTTTTGGACATACTGCATGACAGGCACCATATGATAAAGTCAACCATACACTATTTTGGCATGGAAAGTCTCTTGTGAGGTTACTAGAGGTGGAGTGAGAAAGATGGTGCATTTGTGCATGAAGTACCAATCTATCAACCCTGGCCCTCCAAATTCTTGAGGGAAAACAGCTTGATGTTCCTGGTGTTTGGAAAATGCTGGTAATTGATATTACCCATAACCACCAAACTCTTTATTTTTCTAGTATAAATTGTACTCCTTGGAGATGTGCCATCTAGAGAGAGTTAGATTATGGAAAGGTGCAGTTTTATTCCTAAAATACTTGATGGAGTGTTTCTGAGTGGGGCCAGGAGTAGAAGGAGTGGTGTTTCATTGTGAAGCTATTTTAATGTAGTGAATATGTGAATGGTCAATCAGCTATTCAGGGCAGCATACAGATCTGGAAAAATTCCACTGCACTATTAAGAGGATGACTGAAAAGGCAATATTTTACCTCCAGAAAGTGATATATTGGTGCAATGTAACTCATAGAAATGTTATAGTTCACACTTCTGTTCAACAGTTGGTTGCATTTCCTTGTCAGAAGAGGGGGGCTCTGATACAGACTCAGAAAAAAACACAGGAGGAACCAACAACAATAAAGATAGGTGAGGAGATATGGGTAAAACCTCCAGATACAACATGCACGTTGTATCTGGAGGAGCCAGAGAACGAAAAGGTAGCTGGCATAATTCCCCTCTTTGTTGAGTTTCTCTAAGTTCTAATATGAGTAGAGTCAAGAAGTGCAGCTACTTCATCTTATAATTTTCTTTTGGTGGTGGTCGTGGGTTAAGCTTTTGCTAAAAAACTGGTTGCCATAAGGTAGACTGCCAACAAAATAAGCTTGAGTTTGGGATTTCTTTCCTGCATAAGTTGTGAGACCAGTATTTATGTACAGAATCAGGTAGAAACTTACGTCGATCCAACAAGCAAATTTTCATAAACACTATTTACTGTGTGTTTTACCAGAAATTGCAATAAACTGGGTATAAAATAGCACTACAGCAGAAATATTTTCTACACAATTAACAACATCATTGCACAAACACAAAAATAAATTAATAATCGATCATATTTTCTCATTGAATGAACTACTTTCGAGTACCATACAGACAGGAATACATGTCACTTGAAGATAAAAAACATTAAAGGTCATGTACAGGAAACGACTTAAAAACTCCATACCCACCAATCAACTGGCTCGCCATCGTTGCCAATACATGAGATTGAAGCAGAGGATAAGCCTAGCAAGGTACACAAAAACCAAATTATTAACCCTTCCATGTTGCTTGTAACACGATGGGAAATAATTAAAAAATAGAAAATGGGTATGACCTTGTAGTTTATCAACATCATGTGACTGATTTTTTTTTGTTAAGGGGATACCCCTTCCTACACCAATGATTTGGAGGTCTGAGGCTAGATTTCCTCCAGCTCCCAGTTTCACCTTGCCTCTCCTTGATCAGCTTGCTCCACTCCAGGCTGGTTTGGTGTGCCCCACTCCAGACTGTCACACGTTGTGATAACTTGCTATTTTCTCTGTGATACCAAACACTTTCATATCTTCACTTAGAAGGTCTCTGCAACGTCTTCCCGGTCTCCATTTGCTCCGCTCTCCTGTTGCTTGCACTTGCTGCACTCCAAAAAGAATTATTGTCTAATTAAATTATTGTCACAGTCAGGTGGGGGTAAGACGCGTCGCCTCTGGGATACAACCTAGTATTAGCTTGATCATCATGTATGGCAGTCATATTGTTTTCTTTTGTTTAACGCCCGATAAGCAGAAGATGCTAATCCTCATCTTTTATCCTTCCTGGACTGAAAAGGTGGAGCTGTCATGAATCTAAGGTGGAGCTGTCATACATCTAAGGTGGAGCTCTCATACATCTAAGGTGGAGCTGTCATACATCTAAGGTGGGACTGTCATACATCTAAGGTGGAGCTGTCATACATATAAGGTGGAGCTGTCATACATCTAAGGTGGGGCTGTCATACATCTAAG